>CAEGAF010040547.1:0-30058 GCA_903067075.1 Micropoecilia bifurca | reverse complement strand
TCCTTAATGTCGTAGTGTTTTCTTAATGTCGTAGTGTTTCCTTAATGTCGTAGTGTTTCCTTAATGTCGTAGTGTTTTCTTAATGTCGTATTGCTTTGGACCTCTCGGCCACCGTAGAAGGCATATAGAAATTTCATTTCTTTGTAATTTGGTAAATAATTCAGAATTTTAAATGAACAGCAACATCCTTAATCTGGAATTATCTTTTTTTTTCATTTAAAAATATGTAAAAAACAAAATAAACAAGTGTAATGAATGTCAAAATTTACTATACTCAAACATCAAATGACAGTCAAAAGCCACTAATTTGTCCAGATGATATTTTTCTGAAAGATGCTGTTCTCAGGTGATGGATGCACTTAGGTTTTGACTGTATTGATAAGTTTGATGTCCAGTAGCAACAAGGACTCAATGATATCTGAGCAAAAAATCACATCTAGATAACATGTTCAACTTTGAACCACTTAGCTGCTGAACAGAGATTCACCGACCATAATTTTGTGAAAGCTTTCTGATCGTAAAGCTTTGTCTTCTTACCGATTTTAGCCAATTACAGTTTCTCTTTAGTAAGTATGATATTAGAAGATGTATTTCTATCATATTCAATTACAAACTGTGTTTGAAAGCTAAAACATATATAACACAGGCTCCCATCATGCTGTCAGGTATCACTAACAAATGTTTTTCCCACTTTTAACTTGCAGAAACTACAGATGCTACGACTCCAGCAAACACGCAGTGGCCCGACATTGAGGATATCCGAAAGCTGCCCTTTGACCCCAATCCCAGAGATCCTAAATTCAGGAAGGCCAGCCCGGTTTACTCTGATAAGATGCCAAAGTTATTTAAAGGTCAGGAATCTTACACTGAAAGAGTTAAAATCTTTCATTTCAAAAGTGTTTGCAATGAACACATACAATGGCATTTGTCAGCAGAGTTTAAGAAAGAAGGAGAGAATCAAACACAAGGCAAGAGAGTGACCAAGTCAATACGTCTAAGCCGGTTTGCTGCCCATAATGCCTTTCACCACTGTGAGCAATGTCATCAATACTGTGAGGCAGTTCCTACGACACAGGTGAGCTACATACAGATTTCCTTCAAGCAGTTATAATTAATAGACAATGTTCTGAAATCTCCTCTCTACAAATACTGAATTTGTGTGTTATAGCTGTCAGAGTGCTCCCTACACGCTTTTACCTTCTGCTCATCCATGCTGGGAGAGGAAGTGCAGCTCCAGTTTTTCATTCCTAAAGCCAAGGAGCAGCATTTTGTTTTCAGTCATCAGGGGAGCCATCTGGAAAGTTTACGACTTCCTCTCGTCTCCACAAAGGTTAGATAATCCGTCTCTACGGCTAGT
Source organism: Micropoecilia bifurca (assembly GCA_903067075.1). Lineage (NCBI taxonomy): Eukaryota > Metazoa > Chordata > Actinopteri > Cyprinodontiformes > Poeciliidae > Micropoecilia > Micropoecilia bifurca. The sequence continues at coordinate 28,701 of CAEGAF010040547.1, read as the reverse complement.
AGATGGATAAAAGAAGTTCACTATACAAATATGTCATCAGCGAATTTTACATGCATTTACTACTGTTTTTTGGGGGGGTTTTGTGTGTGTATTTTTTTTTTCCACTAACACAGTATGCGTATTCTGACTTGATTCATTTCATGTATTTCATGTAGATGTATGTGTGTATAATTGGGTGTGTTCTAGCCCAATTATGTTTGTATGTTAATGGTACAATGTTAACTATGTAACTACTGCACTGCCTTTATAGTGTACCTCACGTTAAAGCATAAATAAATTTTGGGAAAAAAAACAAAAAAAATTTGTCATCAGCATAATGTATGATCAAGCAAGGTCTTATAAGGGGGGAAGTGGTGATACTGTACTCATTTGTCTTTATGCTTCTGCACAGAACCCTGATCTTTTGAAGAGTCCAATCTTCACCCCGACAACCGGACGCCAAGAGCATGGGCTGCTCAACCTCTTCCACGCCATGGAGGGCGCCACTCATCTGCACATCCTGGTGGTCAAACAGTTTGAAATGCCCCACTACAGGAAGTACTGGCCCAACCACATCCTGCTCGTCCTACCAGCAATGTTCAACAGTGCCGGAGTTGGTGAGTGACGTACTGTCTTAACAAGTTCAGTAAACTTAGTGGTCTGTGAGAAACACTTATTTCCAATACTGATAAAGATGTCTGGAAGATCTTAAATTAAAATTTTAGTTTATTTTCAACTTGCATTATCTTGTTGCTCATCACTGCAGCAGTGAGTTTGGAAAATTACTTGTACCTCACTTACTGTCCTCTTCAGTAAGTCTCTTTGGACTCTTTGTTTTCTTGATAAATGTCAGTGACTTTTCTTATGTTTTCTTCAATTTCTGTTAATTCAAGAACAGAATTAAAAAGTGTGTTACATTTTGGGATCTTTAAGCCTCGTTAGTTTTCCAAATAATGAAGTTAATCCTAATTATTTCATGCGATTGTTAACTGAGAAAGGGGAGCCTTTACATTTTAACATAGCCCCAGATTGGTTTGAATAACTTTCTTATAGAATTATTTGAGGACTGATTTTTATATTTACTCGGTTGTAATTCGCATGACAGTATTATTCCTTGTGTTATAATGTAAAGTGTATAACCCATTAAAAAGTAGCCATGCACTTTTCTAATTAATCTTAATCAGCACTACTTTTTAGTAGGACCATTTGAAAGCATTGAAAGCAGCTATATAGTCAAATTAAAGGACACAGAGAAAAATTTATTAAGATAAAATTTGAATATACCTCTACAACCTCCTACTTGAGGTAAGTGTAGGAACTTAGTTCATGTATATTTGTATATACAATAGAAATATATGTATATTTATTTGACTGTGGCTTGTAGGTTTCTCAACCTTTCTGTTTACATCCCATCATGTTGATAATAACCGCAGCATGTAGGCCAGTGGGGTCATTGGCTATTACACTTGTGATTTCGAGCATGTTTTGTGAAGATGAAAGGTAAAAGCTTCTTTGTAAAAGCCAATCTGAGGAAGCCGCCCTGGATGACAACATCAATGGCATAATAAGGTGATTTGAAGAGCAGCCAATCAAGTGTGAGCTCTGCTTGAAAGAGGTGCAGCAGAGCTAAGCTGCGACCTGACAGTTGTGTCACTTTGACCCCTAAAGCGTGACTCCCTGCCAGTGTCCTCATTCAGGACAAACTGTTTGTGCTGTACTCACATGCAACGTAAACTGTTTTTCTGTACCATAAAAACTGTGACTTTCTGCTTTTTATTAAACTGCAACAGCCCACATTTTATCTGTAACGTATATGCAATTTAAGGACAGCGTGGGTATACTCATTACCTCCATCAGCAATTTGCCATGGCTAAAGGACCGTCTGGATGTTGTACTTTTAAGGAAATATGAATGACACACAGAGTAATAGGCTCCTGTCTGTTTAAGGTGCTGCTCGCTTCATGATCAAAGAGCTGTCATACCATAACCTAGAGCTGGAGAGGAACCGCCTGGAGGAGCAAGGTGTCAAGAGACAAGATGTATGGCCTTTCATTGTCATGATGGACGACTCGTGTGTGCTGTGGAACACCTTCCAGCCGACAGATGGAAGGTAGAACCGAGCTGGAATAACCTTGTTTCTCCCCCCAAATATTGGGAGACAGTATCTGAAATGAAAAGACAAACTAAACAAATCATGTGCAATTTATTTAGACAGTTTGTTACTGTTGGAGTTTATAAGTTTAAAACATTGTTAAATATTATTTTTGTGGTTATACCGCCTATCTTGGCCAGATTTCAGTACTGAGAAGTCCTCAGTACTACCTGTCTGGGATAAACTAGTCTTTAAAAACAACCAGAAAAATTATTCAAATTGATGACGTGTGGTGGTCATATTAGTTGTCTTTTGTCGACCCTATTTCCATTTTACCCAAATAGCTGCACAATTTGCATTTTTTTCACATTGCATTCAGCATCGTGTTGTTAGGGGTTTAAACCTTGCATTTTTTATGATAATTACAGACCTGTTAAAGTTGAAACCTTTCCTCCTTTCACTTGTTTTCTCAGTGAAACCTCAGATGGAAGCTCAGGCATCACCAATGTGTCTTTGAAAGCAGTGCTGCAGCACATGGAGAACACACCCAAAATCTCCCTGTATGCTATCTGCGGTGTCCGCAAGTGGAGCAGCAGCCTGGCCCACAAGGCTCCCCAAGACCCCTTCAGTCGGTGTCACCTCCACGACTTTGTCCTCCTTAATGTGGACCTGACGCAGAACGTTCAATATGACCTCAACCGGTAAGTTCACGTCCGCCTTTAAGCTGTTAATAATGCGTGCAGTGGTTTTGATTATTGGTCACCGCTGCCGTGTGCAGGTACGATTGTGAGGAGGTGGACTTTAATCTGAGGGTGAACAGCACCGGGTTGCTGATATGCCGCTTTAACAACTTTTTCCTGATGAAAAAACACATTCCAGTCGGGGGAAAGAAAGATTTTGTAGTCAAACCCAAACTTGTGGTGAGTATTTCATTTGTATTTTGAAACCTCATTGACTGTCTCCACAAAGCACAACCTACCCCTACTTTTGTCTCCTCAGGAAATTGAAAACAAGGCTCCGATCAGCCCGTCTCAGTACATTTGTGCCCCAGACAGCGAACAGACCCTATTAGACGCCCCGGCTCAGTTCCTGCTGGAAAACTTCCTGCTGAGCTGCAGCCGCAGACTGTTTCCGAAAGCTGTTCAGAACAGGAACAACCCAGTTCTGTCCATCAATAGTTACCTCAACCTCAGCCCAGAGGTAAGATCTCCCAGGAGATTCAGCTGACCACCTCAGCTACGTGTGCAGGAACTAAACAGCGAGGCGTGATTATATCTGTGTTCTAAATCGGAAGATTTCATTCTGTAGAATATCTTTAAACAAGACGTCTTTGCTGGGTCGCTTTTCAAAGAACATTCTGACCTGCTTACAAGCACTTGTGCCGACGGCGAATGCTAACGAGGCAACTTCTGTATATGAGATCATATTTGTGACTTTGCACAGTCTCAGCACAAACATTTTGCTTATGTAAACATTTCTTTTTTTTTTGTTTTGTTTTGTGTTATTCCACACAATATGCACAGTTGTTTGTTCTGATGAACCCAGAAACTTCCTGACACAGGTTTCAGAATGTTTCTAGGCAAATACAAACCCTCTCTTGTTTACTTTATTTTACTCTAGCGGCTGCGATAATGTGTCTTACATTCTTGTTGCAGATTTCTGTGTGCTACATCAACTCTCGCCCACACTCCACCAATCTCAACCATCAGGGTCTGGTGTTCAGTGGCCTGCTACTTTACCGGTGTGACTCCTTCGTTGGTTCCAGTCTCCTCAAGAAGTTCAGCTTCCTGAAAGGTGACAGGCCTCCATGTTTGCAGATTGAAATTTTAACAGTTACCCATTTAGTTGAATTACAACCACATACTTCAATGTATTGGATTGGATTTATTTATAGTAATAGTACAAAGTGGAAGGTCTAGCGTATGAGATTTTGGTTTTGGTTTTACAAATAATACATTCAAGTGGCATGAATATTTTCCCGAGCCACTGGAATAACCTTGATTCTTCCCTCAGGCGCCACCCTCTGTGTGATCTGCCAGGACAGAAGTTCCCTGCGTAAGACCATCATCCGGCTGGAGCTGGAGGACGAGTGGCAGTGTGGTTTGCAGGACGAGTTTCAGACGGCCAACTGCAGCGAGGATCGGCCCCTCGTCTTCCTGACCGGCCGCCATGTTTGAACCCACAAGTGTTCTGGAGAATCTCTGTCACAATTAGGAGTACTTTTGGATCTCCCCTGCAGCATTTCTTTTGATGCTTGCTTGTTGACTCATCTCCACTTGAGCTTGTTTTTACGTTAAGGAAAACTGCCACCAGGTTATAAGAAGCACAGCTCAATTGAAGCTTTGCTTGTTTACTTGAGGCAAATATGGACCAGATACAGGACTAATAGAATATCCATTGGTCCATAAACTTTAAATCCAGTATGTCCAAGTCTGGACATAGGTAGGTTTTTATCTCAGGGTTTCAAATTGAGGGAGATTTAAGGGATTTAAGGCGTTATGTTTTCTTCTCCCTGCTTATTAACTTATGTTGGCACCAAAGACTCAGCTGCACCTTGTCTTCTCCATTTGCTTTCCAGTTCAGCCTTCGAAACTCCAAGAAACTCATTAACGCTTCATAGCTAAGTGATAACACAAAAGAGGCTGCGTCACAAGCAATTTCCAACATTATTAGCAGCTGATGCTTTTCTTTTACCAATGGGATTTGACTAGTAAGCAACTATTAATCTAGCAGATTTACGTTTATTTTTCTTTTTTTCTACTGTGCCTCTATAACATGAATGTGGCATTGATAATCTTTCCAAGAAGAAGCCGTGAATGCTGTCAGACTTTCCAAATGACTTAATTTCTGTCATCACAGCTAAGGGAGTTTACAAGCTACGACTTTTAAAGATTGTAAAAAAGTTTATCCGCGTATGTGTAATGCCAATCAGAAAGAGCAGCCCATGTGTTAGAGTAAATAATTAGCATTTCGACATTTGCTGACTCAAATCCTGAACGGTCAGAGAAATAAAATGTCATAATCAAGCTTCATCACTGCCTTTTATCTTGCTTCTAACTGTGCCTAGGACTGCTCCTGTTGTGGTGTTTAGAGACAGTTAGCTTCTTCGCTGTTTGCATAGCTTAAGCTGATGACCCTCAATTGATAGGAAGGGTAATCAGAGGAAGAATAAGGTGTCACACTGTTAAAAACAAGCATACTTGAAAAGTGTTTTTGTGCATTTCTCCACAGGGTTGTCATAAGAATATGCCTTAATTGTTTTACACAGCCACAAATAATCTGTCATAATGACCAATCAGAATGAAGAAAAAAAAATACAAGTCAAAGAAATGTTTGAAAGTAAGAAGGAACAATTAGAATTTGAACTACTGTACTGTTGAAATCTTTGTTTACATTATTAATATATTATGTCATCCCCTTACCAACTGACGGTTCATGATGTTATGTTTTAGCCTTGTGATACTCTTTGCCAGTGTATTTTGGTTGTGTCTTTCTGCATTTTATGTTGCAAAAAGGCTTGAAGAAATCTACCTAGATATATCTATGAAAATATGTTTGTATCCCTTTGAGTCCATCCGTTCAGTTTTCATCAACAAATGGAAATCAGGTCCATGGAGGAGCTTTTTTTTCTCTCTTTATTTATTTGACTAGTATTTTGGACTGATAATCATTTTCAAGGGTGATATTTGATTGCATTCTGAGGCGGGGGCCACTTCCCTCTTCAAAAACATTGGTGAAGGTGTTGCACAGGAACCCAAACGGATGTTGTTTTAGATATACTGAATGTTATTGGAGGGTAGGAGATGTGAACTTGCACTATTCAAGTTACCAGTTGAATAATATACATCAAACACCTTCTCCCTCAGAAATATTCCACACGTAAGACTCGGTCCATACTATTATTTTTTTTTCTTTCCTTCTTTCTTTCTTTCTCTTTTTTTAAGTAATTTAATACTTAATATGCAACTTGCTCTCACAATCTTCGCTGAAATGTGTCTCGATGTCTTGTGCAGCTCAGTGGTAGCCTTGGTGCCTGGTTGATCTACCTCATGTTTACCATTGTGATTGCTGGCTGTGAATAACATAACAGTAGAGTCCTATTGTTGTTGAAAATTATGAATGTAATAAAAATGACTTCTGAGTTTTCCTTTTGCTATTATTTGACTTTTCCTATGAATTCTAATAAAATAAATGTAGGATTGAGGAAATTTAATTAGTTGTTGGTGTAACAATGCATATATTTGGATCAAATTTGGTGTAAAAGACCAAATTTCAAAATATTCTTAACTATATAAGCTTAGGTTTAACTAATTATTTTTCTTATTTTACTCATCTGTTATTCCTATCTCAAAAAGACGATACTAAAATTTGTCTCAAAGATAAAACACTGCTTCACTAGTACACTACCATGATAACATTTAGACATCTTAGCTGTCAATCTCAGCTAAAATCTTCTGTTTATTGTCAATGATGGCCTAAAGGTTTAGGAACTTAGCTTGATAGCAAGTTTAGCATTATATCAGTTCAAACAGGATAAGAACGGTACAAAATTTTGCCCTGAAAATGTCTGAATAATGCAAGATCTGAAGTAGACCCAGATGTTGAAGTAGGAGAAATATTAAAAGATCCAAAATTTGGGACAAATCTGAAAGGGATTAAAGTGTAAAAGTTCTAAACATTGAAATCGGCATCAAATGACTGTTTTCACTTTCTAATATTTACTTAAGGAGAAACTTTGAGGAGTTTTTTTTTAAGTTTCGATTTCCAATGCGTTTTACTTTGTTGTGCTTCAGACATACCAATTTTTTTTTATGTGATTTAAAGTTCATTAAGAAAGTATCAGCAGTGTTGTCAAAGTTCATTTTAGGATCTAAGTTCAGTTTGCATTTAAATATCCACACCTATTCAGTCTGAAACTCTTTCTCTGGCTTTTCTTTCCTCAACACATCTCCAGATAAACTGTGTCCATGTATAGGAGAAATGGCCTCTGAATGACTGCTGGAATCTTCTCTTAGAGAGCTGCAAGGGCACAGGAGCATTGCCAGTCCAGGGACGGTACTATTTCAGCTCCTGTGAGATAATATTAGAGCACATTCCATCTACCTACAGCTCCAGTGCGATATGACACATGACTATTTTCAGCCAGCACCTGACAGATTAGAATGACAAAGACAGGCCAGTAATGAACTTGCACTATTCAACTGGTAACTTGAATAGTGCAAGTTCACACTATTCACTTTAATTTCCACTCATTTTATATTGTGCTTATAAGACAAAAAGGTAAAAAGTGGTTAATTATAAGAAATGTTAGATTTCTGATGCTTCTTAAATAGTAATAGAAAGAAGAGCTGACACTTTCAAACTGTTTTACACCTACTTAGAGAATGTATTACATGTGCAAATATTTTTATTTCGTTGATGATGTTCAACATTTTTAGCTAAACTATTTTAGACACTAATCACACTCCAGTCATGTTCCTGTTTCACTTAAGCAAACATAAGCTTTTTTTGTGTTAGATTTAAGAGTAGCTTTGTGTTACCAAAAAATTAAAAAAATGTAATCCAAGCAAAGATTCAGCATAAGCTTCTGTAGGATGATCATGACTCATGAAGAAATTGGGGTTTTCACAGAAAGCAGAACAAATAATAATGTATTAACTGGTTAAAAGAAGCAGGCTGAATTTAATTTAATACAGCCTGATTTATATGGGTGGCTGAATTTAATGGGTCTTATGATTAGTTGTTCATAGCATTGCATTTGAACAGAATGCGACACCATCAGTCAATAGTCAGATCACAGCTATTTCCTTGGTCTTAAACATGGTTGTAGTATTAAATGCTGGTGTGATAAGAAAGACATCAGTAAAAAACGAAGCCCAGTGTTTTATGACATTAGCACATACTGCAGCTTTGTACAGATTAAGCCAAAAAATAATAACTTCACAGCAAATATGCTTTGTAAATGTAATTAACCCTACCAGTAGAGATGTAGTACATAAACCAAATAGCAAGATTTTTTTATCCCCAGGGTAAAAGAAATTCACTCAAGTCAATTCAGTCAAATGTTTCCCTACACCATCTAACTAAAAACCAAATTCTGTCAGTGGACCTATTGGGGGATTGCACTTTAGGTAAGTAGAGTACTGCAGGATTAGTTAGCATTTTGTGGATCACATCCACCACTGCAGTGAGGCATATCCTATCAGCTGCTAAACCAGCCAGCGTGGATTGAGTCAATTCCAGAGACCAAAAGCTAATGTTGCGATGCGAGATCCTGCAGTCACACACTAATGCTGCAGTAAACCCACTCCAATGGCAGACTGTCAATTGCTCTCAGTGTAATTTGGAGATGGCCTATGTGAAAAAGAGAGGAAGTCTTTAACTTTGTAATTGTGGACGGTGCATGGATATTGTTTATATTCCACCACAGAAAGATTGCCACCCCCATTGCAGAGAAAGCGCTTTCAGCAATCAAAAGCTCAGGAAACAGGAGGCAAATCGACCTAGACTTTGTTTATTAATCCAATAAATACAGCATAATACACTAAAGATGGTAAAGTCAATACAGTAGTACTTATGCTATAGACAGATTTTATATTTAAAATCTTATTGCTGCACAGTTCAAACAAATGTTTACTCGTCTTCTTTTGTGTGCCGTACAAAATTAAATGCAGCATAAATGAAAAAGAAACAAACAAACAAACTTGCCTTCAGTGCTACAGTTACAGGACGTGATGATGAAGAAACACGCGCTAATTTTGCAAAACAACCGAACAATAAAATTCAACGGGAAAATGTAGTCAATTTATCTTCATGCATTTTGTTACTGAAATTCTGGCCACCAGTCATAAGTGCTCAGTTCCTCCATGCCAACTCATTAATGGTAGCCAGCCCGTTGATCATTGTTGGCAAAGGAAAGCAAAAGTGACTGGAAACAATACAAGCTACACATCCTTTAAAGCAGCAAACACCACTTCAGACAGCCAATGTGCAAACCACGTCCTCACATTTTACTTCATTTAACTCAAGCAGTATAAACGCCCAGAGAGCCACAGAAATAACCAACATTTTCACAAAATAAATTTCATGGCATTCTCACTCTGCTCTGTTGAGCCTTTAGGATTTTCACTGTCATAGCTCTGAGGAAATAAGTGCCTTACGTTAGACAGTTAGAGGCATGGTAGTACCAACTAAATAGTTCACATTCCTTGTCATGGATCAAATTTTCTCCATATTCTCCATTTGTAAAACTATTTGGTGTGCGTGAAAGTAAAAGAACTTAAAATAAAAGTGCCTGTAGAAGAACATACCCACAGATGAAACTAAATCACATCAGTGCCTTGTCATTGTCATCGGTACACTGCATGTTTGTTTAAATGTGAAGCTACAGCCACCTGTCAATTAGCATGCAAACTGAAAGCAAAGTGTTAACTTGCCCAGGTCTTCTTTGGGTTTAAGCATGTATCTTTTATCACAAAAAAAGAATGGAATAGAGCAAGCCAAGGTACAGAAATGGCTCCAAAAAGGCATCCTTGTATAAATTAAAAACAATTAATCCTAATAATTTTATCCTTGAAACTAATAAGACAAAAGGCCAACCAAATGTACAGAATCTGTTTATGTTTTGAAAATTTAGAATCACTCAAATATTCGGAGATGTTCCCCTCTCACTGCCAAAATATATATATATATCTAAAGATATCAAATATTTCACAGGTGTGTACATCTATATTTGATTTTTTTTCTGCTTTCAGTCCTTATAGCTAAATGTCTCATAACAACAGCTTCACATTTAACAGGACATGGAATCAACTTCTGACCTCTCTAAAAGGAAGCACACAAGCATAATTCACACCTCCAGTTAGAACTCAAAAGAAACAACATTATGCTTTGTTCACAGATAATTAACATCTACTTTTAAAAGGTGGAGTCCTACGCGAAATTAAGGAGAACACATTGACAAAAGTGACATTTCACAAGAAAAGAGAGGAATGAGAGAGAAAAAGAAAGGAAATCCCTGAGGGATACAATCCTACTGATGTAAGTGCTAAAAACTACGTAAGTCAATCAGTACTTGGCTAACTTGATGGGGAAGAAAAATAAATAGCACGAGGTTACCACCAAATTCTTAGGTTGAACAATATGAGAAATATTAAACTTTTTAGCACTGACATTAGCAGCTATGCCTATCTTTGAGTTCACGGTTAGAGAGTAAAAGTGATCTGAATGTCAAATGAAACAGAAGAACTGCATTTAATAATATGCCCTTTAAATAAGAAAGAACGATGTTTTTTGCCTGTGACAGTGGGAGGAATAGAACGGATCAACGTAAGGCAAAGATAGCATCAAGACAAGGCAAGGAAGCAAGAAAACAATAAAGATGAATAACATTGGTGTTAAGAAAGGAAGGAACTATAGAGAGCTGAGAATGAACAATAAAAAGGATGGAAATAAAGAAGAAACGATGGAATGTTGTGAAAAAATACATGGATGACGATGAAACGAGAGGACCACTCTAAGTTGTCTTATCAGGAGAGGTCTTTAAGCCGGCCGCCTTCTTCGATGACGGCCTTCGCGAACTGCTTGAAGACTCGGTCCATGTAAGTGCTCTGTCGTGGCCACAGACCCTCCAGGAAGCCAATGTGGCCTCCATGGCAGGTTATAAGCAAGGCCAAGTTAGGGTTCTGCTTTACCGCCTCCACAGGAATGGCTGCAAAACAATGGATTCAATTCCCTCTTTCTCTTTTCTGTGCTTTTGCATGTTGCGATTCCACCAGTTTCAGTTCATGTGAGTCTGATTAACATATATGCCATTGCTGGGATGTCGGGCAATGCTAGCGTCATGTGCATATCACACCTACAGCAACACAAAACCATTTATGTGTAAGTGTGCAATTAAGAAAACTACTGTAGCTCACCGTGAGATGGAGAAAAGACGTCATCAGCAGCGTTCAGACACAGCATTGGCACCTGCACAGATTTCAGCTTGTGCACAGGACTGGCATCGCGGTAATAGTCGTCATTAGTAGGATATCCGAACATGATGGAGGTGAACCTCTCATCAAACTCTCGGATAGTCTTTGCCTGTACAGAGCAGGTAAAAGTACTCAGTTCGGCCTATGTTTAAGAAATGGCTCCAAATGATTTAACATGACAGCCATGGTCCTACCTTCATGACATGGTCAATGTCGTAGCACTTTTCAAGCACCGGTCTGTGTCTGCAGGGAGGAACATCAGTCATACTGTCAGTATCTCCACAGAGCTAATATGAGTTTTATCTCAATGTTACAAAACTATTCTAAGTCCTTTTTACACCAGAGACAAGATTAAAGGAGTATATTTCAGAGAAAAAATGTCAGAAGGTCTGATAATTGTTTAAGATATTTTCATCCTTCATGTTGGAACATGTCAAAATTGCGATAACAAAGACAAAATCTCTTCAATTAAATTTCTGAGCATAAATATAGGAGGACTAAGCAGGGATTTATGGAGAAAAAACCCTCAAAACTCTGTCAGAAATTTGTGATAAAAATTCAGAAGTCCTCTGAGATTAAAATGGAAAAGAAAGGGTTTTGGTGGAGACATTTCTGACATGTTCGGAGTCACAGTTTTTTCTTTTGCTATTCCTCTGTGACCTCTCCACCAGGGATTCTCCCTCTCTGCATCATTAAAATCAGCAGAATGTAAAATCCGCAGGATATGTGCAATTTCTGTAACTTTTCCTGCCCTCCATTTGATCTTCCCTGACCAACCTGACATTATTTCTTGTCCAGTGAGTGTGAAACAATAGCATTCGTCCAGAAATTAAAACATATTATTTCCATAACTAGCCTCTTGTTTTTAATTTAATCTCAGAGAACTTTTGACTTTTTGTTCCAGATTTCCTATTTAATAATTGCAGAAAATATTCAGTAAACCTTCTGGTAAATGTCTCAGTGTAGTCAGAAACGTTCTGCATTTTTGTTATTTATTGTCAGGATTTTTGGCTGTTTTTGTTTTTCCTGTGTTGTAATGTAATTTGCTTGTTTTGCCTTAGTTACTCTTATTTTGACTGGACCAACCTTGCTTCTGTTATTCTTCAGAGCTATTAGATCTTCTTCTTAATGGCAGTTGGCAATCAACATTTAGTTGCATTACCGCCACCTACTGGAGGTCCACTCTCTCACTGCACCCTGTTAGCGATCGGTCACCTTGTTAGTGAACAAGCTACCCTGTTTTAAAAGCTCGACTCACTCATCTACCTGGTCCCCATTTGACCCTGCTCTCTGTGTTCTTCTTGTTATTTTTAGCAAGTTTTTGTTTAATCGTTTTTTTCATGAACTTGTTCACCATCAACTCATTCCAATCACAACAATGTCACAATCGTGACGGTAAATGATTTGCAGGGTCTTGTTAATGTTCTTCAGAGGTTCGTATAATAATTTCATACAGCCAAACATTTAAAAGTGCTTGTGTGTGAGAGTATTTCGCGAGCAGCATTTCTGCTGCGTGTTAATGGCTTGTGTTAATCCTGCTCTGGCCCCGACTGACCTGTGCACAGAAGCTTGTAGGCAGCTGGTGAGGTAGGAGTTGAAGAGGAAACGGTCCAGGGGTTTTTCCAGTGACGCGGTGCACTCAAACACATCCCAGCCTGCTGAGAAGACTATGACCCCTTTCAGGCAGGTTTTCTGGCCCTTACTGCCCAGGTAGTTGGCCAGCATCATCCTGGATGTAGAAAGAGTGAGATCTGAAGGAAAACAGGGATTCTATTTCAAAGAAATCAGTCAATTTAAGGGATTAGTGATTAGCGATGCCACGCAGCACTAAACACTGAGAGAAAGGACTAAAGTGTCCAAAATCATCACTGAAACGTTTTGTCCTGTCTACTGGCGCTTGAATGTTTCTTTACCCTCCCATGGATACACCAGCAGCCATCATTGGAGCCGCTTCATAGGTTTTCTGGATGTGATCAATAACAGTCTCCAGGTCTTCTGTGTTAGCGGCGCAGTAGGTCCTCGGGGTCTGGAATAGACAGAAAGGTAACCGAGTCAAAGGTCTGCTTCTCCATCTGCAGGACAAACGTCACAGAGATCTAAGGAAGAAGGATGGAGCAAAACAAAAGACAATATTCCAATAAAGCTGGTAAGAGGCTGTTTCATGACTTAAAATTGGAGCAGAGCTTCATATTTAGGCAGGGCAAGGACCCCAGACATACAACCAGAGATACAAGGGCCTATGTCAATATACTCAAAGATCTTTGCTGTCCAATATTTCCAGAGAGGAATTGGCATAACATTTCCTCTTGAGATGTGTATGGGACTGGTAGAGACATATCCTAAAAGACAACAGCAAAGTGCGATTCTACAAAGTTCTGACTCATGATAATCTTTTTGGACTTTTCTTTCATCGGGCATTAAACCATTGTACACAGGTAGAGCAATACAAACACAACAGGATATGTTCTAATTGAACACTTTAGTGTTTTAAAGCTGTTGGACCTGCTGTTCACTCATTAGAGCTGTAAGGTAGATAAGGGATATATTTTTAAGAGATGCTCATGTTCTTTCATTTCTTGTTTGTTGACACTCAAATAATCACTGACTGCCATCAGCTTCAATTGCCCCATTAAAATAGCTAAAGGTCATGTCATGCTGAACTTAATGGCTGCTGGCAAGTTGCACGCGCTTCAAGCCACAGCTTAAATAAATGTTCAAGTCTGATTAGAATCTCAGAAGCTTTCCTCGTTTGAAAGCATCACATAACGGGCTCTGTTTTGCAAACAGCATCAACTGAGTTGAGGAAAAGGAAATCCGAACTCGTCAGTTGCAAGTACAAGCACTTTTACTTAGCTGTCCATGAATATGTTACACTGTAGATGTACTATGAGAGATTCAGAGGTAGAGAAACGGCTGGTTTAATATTTATACTATGAAAAGACATTTGTGTCTCTCAATTTTTAATATCCAATCTCGGAAATGTGCTGGCAAAGCTAAAAAAAAAAAGATCCAGATTTTTTTTTTTTATAGCTTTAGCCTTTCAAATTTTGCTTGTTGCATGTCCAGTTCTTGTTGTTGTTCAGTCAAATCCTCTAAAGGAAAGATTCACAAAATAACTGGAAGATGTAGTAGAGAATTTACTAAACTGAAATTTGTCTAGAAACACATGAAGACATTTCCTTGTGTTTATGTTTTTCTCAGCATGTTGCACATCTCAAAGCAGACCCAAAACTGAAAGCTGATTTTCAACTATGTATAAGTAAGCAGGTTATACGTTTTAGCTCTTAAATCCCTTGTATATAATTACAGTGGATGACTTTTATCACCAAAATTAACACATTTCAGCCATTATCATTTAGTTGAAAATTACATAATAAATGTGTTCTCCCCTGGGGAAAAGAAACAAAAAAATAAAAACAAAACGGTTCAGCCCCCCAAACAGTGCTATCAGTGAGAGCTGGTTGCTTAATATTTAAAACCAGCCAGTTGGCTGACAGAATCCATTTAACAAGGACACTTTCCCAGGATGCTGTTCAGCTTTTTAAGGCCTCCACAATTAGAATTCAAGGAGAAACCTGTGTCTTTTCCTCCTCTACTATTTCTCTTGTTAACTCTTCAAATGGTTAGGAACTGATTAAATAACCCAAGAACAATCAAATACATGCAGTGTGTGCAGTTATGGTAATAAACTGCCCAGAATAGCTCAATTGCAGATAGATTTGAATCATTTCACTCAGGGTGGAAGAAGGATTCTGCAACACACAGTTGCTTCTGATAATGAATTATTGGAATAATGTAAAAGGGGTATAGATTTGGGGGTTGGCAGGGTCTGTTTTAAATTTGCTAATTAGTAAAGAATGTCAAGTAGAATATATGCTTTCTTTTTTCACTAGCAAAGTCCTTATTGACATCAAACATTTTTATAATTCCCCCCACCCCCAGTTTTTTTTGCATGTTTCCACTGGTATTTTGACAATTTATCTTTTTTTGTGATTACCTCAAAGTCTTTGAGGTGAGAAAGCTTTTGTTGAGCTTTTTGGTCACAATGACTAGAATCGTGAGTGGAGTAGTCAAGGAGAGGCTTCACCACTTAAATCCATTGTATTAACTATTGTATTAGCAGCAGAGGCAGCGAGCGTTGAACTGACATAGGTACCGGTGCACTGCAAAAACTGGATGGAATAATGAGGAAGGACCAAATTCCAAATTGGTCCTTCTTGTTCAACCTTATGTCAGTGTGGTTAAAATATGCAAACATACATCAGCTTGATGCAGAATGGGCCAGGTGGTAGATCTTTAAACTTTAAGAACATTCCTGACCTCTGAGTTCTAAACTTTGCATTATAATTTTGTTTTATGTTACCGAAAGCCTAGTTGAGAACAGGAATTGCAAATTAGCTTAGGTTATAAATGTATGGCGCATGTTATTTGCTATTAACACTTACCCAAATAGAAATAAACTCACATTCAAATCCTTTTGAAAATGTTTGGACTCTGCTTGAAAGCTGAGTCAGTGGCAGGAGAGCAATCAATTCAAATGACATCTACAAAATCTGATAAAAAGTATACTCAAATACCCAGCCAGAGTTAATTCAAATATAAAAATAATCTAACTAAAATATTAAAATATACTGCAGCTTTAAGGAGAATCTAAATATAACAACTAACTACTCCATGCAACCATATAATCTAACTGTAATCTATAACACCATGCAATCCTTTATAAAATGCGTATTTGTGGCAAGAAAATCCTGAACACAGTGGACCATTCAGAACTATTGGCCATAACAAACAATAGAGAGCTTTCATTGTAACTGTACACACTCGCAGCTGTACCAAGGCTATTTCATTTCCATAGTCTTTAGCACAAATACCAACTGAAGCAAGGAGAACATTCCTCCTTTCCTACTTGATAAAGTTCCAAGCTAATGGGGTCCAACTCCTTTCTTGTGTTTAAATACGGCTGAGTCAACAACATTCTAGACAAACTGCAGTGCAACAGTTTGACACATCAACCTGTATGACACTGGATGCATTATTTTATTATTTTACCAATATCTGAATCCTGAAAGCAAATTAAAAAATACAGTCAAACAGAACCACAATAATCATATCAGCTTATTCTGATTTGTGTCCACAAAGAGGGATCTTTGACTGTGGACAACCCTCTGTGGGTAATGTAAATACAGCTGAGGTTTAGCTGGGAACCCGGTCCAGTTGCAGTGGCGCAGTATGACGGGATCACGGAGATGTCGCCACTCTACTGCAAGAATTTGCATGCAAACAGTTAAAAGTGCCATCCAGCTCAGGGTTTCGTTTGTCAGCTAAATATATCTCCAGTGTAAAAGGACAGATGAACCCAGGTGTCGGAGTGCTCGGTGCTGCTATTTTTCTAAGGATCTGCATTAAAACAAAGTAAGTGGCTTCATCGCTGCTGTGAAACTGTGCTGTTTGTGTGAACTCTCTTGGAGACACTGACACAGAAAACTAAGCCACACCAGTTTCGCCGTAAGGCTCTCTAGCGCATCTGTATTATGGGTGATAAACCAAGGAAGTAAAAAATGGTTTAATCCTGAATGAGGCGTTGAAAATCAAAACACCTCATGAACACTTACCAGTAGTGTTTCACCAGAAACCCCTCTGTTGTTGAATACCACACATCTGTAATACAAAGAGGAAAAACAAGAAATAACTTCATAAATCTTTGTGGTTTCAGCTTTGTCATAAATTGTATACAATCAGACTATCATAAACGTTTTCGATATACAAATGAACTCATCTTTATTCACTCAGTAAATTCAACAAACATTTCATTACAGAGCTAGCAGCCCTGGTAGGATGTTTAAAAATATATGGGTTTTATTGAGAATTGCTGACCAAGAGATGCCGCTTTTTGATAAAATTCTCTGACATTGAACTTTATTTTCACATCTCCTAACGTTCCTCCCCGAGGTGTGTGGTTGGAGAATAAATTCTGGTCTTTGTCCAGCACCTAATTTGACACAATTACAGTTGTTTGTGACACTGCTCAGAGTTTATATATGAGCTCGCTCGGATGAGTTGCTATATTCTTAAAGGCATGACCTGACTTGCCTTTAAGTCAGGACACCTATTTTGCCGTTACTTAAAACTGCATGTCCTCTTGTCTTTCCCTTTGTGAAGAATTTGTAAAAGACAATTTTGGCAAAAACTGTAAAAAAAAGGTATCAAAAGTTCTAAAGTATTTCTTCCTAGGTTCTAAAATTAGAACTCATAGACACTAACCACATTTGTATCTTTTTAGAATGAGGAAAAAACCATCACCTTATAAAAGGAAAGCATAATTTGAATCAACTATTTAATATAAAAATACATTCTGAATATGATGAGGTCCGACAATCTGAGCAAAAAGCATGTACTACAAATGAAAACATCAGCCTCTCTCCTCCCTACATTTCCTTAGCCATCCATCATGTGTCAGAGTCAGTCCTGCTGTTTTTTTAACAGCGTAAGTCAGCAGCATTTGTGAAGCTACACAGCACGTTGGGAAGGAGGAGGTGGGGCAGCGACGGAGCGGCGCTTAAACACACTCTGCAGCACAGACACGGAAGCTGGCCGGAGCTAAGCTGCAAAGCTTGTACCGGGATAAGCTGTAATTAATTAAGCTACACGGACAACCGTGAGGGGTGGAAGATGCTGAGTATGCCGGCTCTCTCCCTCCATGTCATCCATTGGCCGGTGAAAGAATGAGCGCAGGCAACACAGAGACAAGCTGTTGGAGATGGGAAGAAAACAAAGTGAAGATATAAAACTGCATCCCTATGCAACTCTCCAAGCTCTTGGAACGTTTGGCTATTTACAAGAAAAGCGCTTTAGAAAGGCCTGAGATGCCCACTGTGCTAGTGCACTTTACCTAAAGTAACACCAGATCCTGCTTCTGATTAATGCATTTAAAACTGGAGAAGAAGTCAAGAAAAACTGTGGAAATGTTGGAAGCCTGCAGAATATTCAGGCTAGAGAGCAGATGATATCGTAGTGCACAGCTAGTTTCAGCCTGTGATTCAGTGTCTTTGAATGTCTGCTCAGCACTGGACCGCAGCCAGCACGTTTGGCCAAGACCACTCACCTATAACCCAGATCCCGGCTCTGCTGGACCATGTGCAAGATGTAGGATTCTCGGCTGGTGCCGGTCAGGCCGGGAAGAAGCAGCACTGTGGGCCTGGTGGTGGGGTCGGGATAAAAGAGGCTGTCATCGTTGTCGAACCAGTCCACAGATATCTGTCCTCCGTCTGCTGCCTTGATTAGTTCGCTGCAGAGGCGAGAGAGACGCAACTCAGCGATATGGCTCTTCCCGAAAGAGACCCTGCATCAGCATCTGTATCTATCAGCACCTTTGGTTCACTAATATACAAACATAGGGGAGGCTACAAACTTCTCATTTTCAAAGTCTCTTCCAGACTAAATATTCAGTCACATTTAAGTCAAAGGCAAGGCAAGGCAAGGCAAGACAAGGTAAGGTAAGGTAAGGTAAGGTAAGGTAAGGTAAGGTAAGGTAAGGTAAGGTAAGGTAAGGTAAGGTAATTTTATTCATATAGTAGCACATTTTCAGCAACAAGGCAATTTGAAGTGCTTTACATGGGTTAAAAGGAAATACGAACAAAATATGGAAATACAAACAAAATAATGTGTAAATACAAAACATAATTATAAATAGGACTGTATCACATCAGGAAAATATTTAAATGTAATACTAATGTATAAAAAAATATTGTGATGGCAATATTGATTAAAATTATTCCCATTTTCTTTAGAGTCCTTTGCCATTGTGATATTATATACATGTATATTGCGATGACCACTTAAGGATGAATGGATGTATAAATGCCATGTGAGGAACCAGAGGCATGCATGCATGGATGGATGGATGGATGTGGATAGATGGATGGATGAAAAGACGAACTGACAATGGATACAACTTTCAGACACTGAAGAATAAAGTTGGAAAAAACACATAATTTCTGTACTCTTATTTTCTCTTCCAGGTTGCATAGGAATACTGAGACATGCCCACAACACACAAACAAACAATGGGGATGGGAAATCGTGCAAATTAGTGGAAAAGTGGTGATTAACTCCATCCTCTGCACAATCTAAGCCTTCAGATGAGTTCCAGGTAAACTGATTACTTCATTATATCCATCCCAGAGCCGACGGTCAGAGGGGAATTGGATATATGAGCAGAGCGCTCACTTACAGCTGCCTTATTTGTCTCATGAACATCTTTTCAGTGGACTTTGCAGCACGTGGCCAGTTCAGATAAAGAGCAGGGCAATGCACCATTAGCTTCTTATGGCCACTCAGTTACTGCACTTTACAGCTGTAGCCTGGAATGAGGATCTAGTCTTTTAAGACACTGCAGTGGACATAAAGCCATGCTGTACTGACAGTGATAGGCTTGGCCGGCCTGAGGTGGAGGCACCGGCATGAAATTACAGAACCTGCCCCGAAATATACACCAGAGACAAGACTTTAAAGTGAAGAAGGACTGACACAGAAACCTGCACACAAAGTGGGAGGAGGTGCATTGCTAATCCTCCCATTAGAAAACAAGGTGAGTGAAATTTCAGCCAGAAAGCTTACTACAAATAGAACGTCTTTGGGTCAACCTTGGATAATTTCATTAAAACCCTGGGAGATTGTCCAGCTGTTCCCAGAGTAAATTTTCTAAGTTCAGCAAATGTGACTGTTGTTCTTACCCAACTTGATATCAGAGATCTGCACTAGGATGACTACATACTTTGGGCATTAAGGGAATACAAGTCACCTTGACAAAAGAGAGCATCAAAGCATGGGCACTGTGAATGTCCTTGGAACCGACTACAGTGGAGGTTACATTTAAAGTAGAAAGTAAAATTTACAATTAAATCAACAGTCACTGTTTGTTTTTGTCAGAATGTAAAACCTAAACAGCCAAATTAAATCAAAATATGAGCAATTCAAAAATGCTTTAATCAAATCTTGATCAAACACAGATTCATCTGGGATTAAGCTACTGCACACAACAAGCTGCGCAGATTTGTGAGTCCCTAAATCCATTTTTAAAGCAGTAAAATTTGATTTGTTTTCTTTTCCTGACCAATCTCAAGTATTACTTTTATACAAAACATGTGGCACGTTTTAAATATGACACTGCAGACTTTATATGCAATAAAGGACTGTCACATGTCACACCACAAAGATGGACAAGAACCGAATAAATTTCACAAAAAATGCTTTGTATTGTAAATACAGAAAATTCACACTGACGTAGGCAAGCAATAACATTTAAATAAATTTTAAATAAATCTTACATGCACTTTAATTGTCATAAATTACAGAATGCTTTTCCTTTAACACAAATTAAACTATCTCTAACTCTTGAATACAGCTGAGTTTTGATTTCAGCTTTCACAAGAAACAATATCAGCAGGTAAAGTGAACAAAATTAGACCACAAAAGCTGTTGTGGACCACAAACATTTAAGTACAAAAACAGAAATTAGATTAAAAGCCAACAAATTATGTGGTACACAATTTATAATGGAGAAGAACTTACTTTCTATAGACAACACCAGGTTTGGCTGTAACAAAAGGTCTCAGCAGAGTTTGAATGCGACTCTCCCAGCACCAAAATGTGGGGTAGTAAGTCTCTGACACGACTGGACATTGCTCCTTTAGAAACTGGTAGAACTTCTTACCACCAGAAATAAGTTGAGGTTTCTGTAAAATAAAAGGGAATAGTTTTGCTGTATAATAAAAATATCATGTTATATTTAAGATAATGTAATAAGGATAAAAAGAAGAATTTATAGAATCTCAAAATCCAAGATGACTATACGAAACACTGTATGAAATGGACCAAGGCAGAAGCATTAATAATGATTATTAAAGCTCACATAGTTAGAAGAGGTAACATTTCCTTAATTTACTTGTAAACTGTTGACGGTCAAGAAAAAAAATAGAAATTATAGCAAAATCTAGACTTATTTCATGTGACTGAGGTCAAACTGTTGTGTTCACAGCCAAACAGACTTTAAAAAGAAACTGGAAGAGTTAAAAGAAAATAAACAATATTAAAAAATCTAAGAAAGAAGTGGCAACAATTTATCCATTAGTTAATATAAATGAACCTCTATTATTATAAGACATTGTTTTTTTGTGTTTTTATGACGTAAAGCACTTGTTGGTGGAAGGTGCTACACCATTAAAATTTGATTCAATAATTCAAGCAACATTAACAGCTTAAATAATAATGTTATTTTATTCATCTTAAAAAGTTACTTAAACTGTTTTAAAAAAAACTTAAAAATCTCAAGGCAATACATTTACTCAATGATACAGCAATAAAAGATTTAATGAATAAGATATTTTTGAATTGTTCACCTGACCTAATTGGTTGATTTTAGTTACTTAGTTTCTAATCTGTTCTATTTCCTCAGATTGGGACTAGCCTACTTCCTGTTGTCAGATAGGTTCTGTTTAGTGACCGATTGATTCAACAGGTAAGGCTGTAATACAGTCTAGGTGTTCAGAAGTTTAAAAATCTGGTTCATCTCATTTTAATGTATTTCAAAAAATAAGAAGGGGGTGTGGCTTACCTACTCATGTAGTCATTTTATTGGACAACTTGTTTTTTGCTAATTTTTTATTTACTTGGGTTACCTATGATTTTAAAATAGACTATCAGTGATGATTTGAATGAGACTGTAAAACACAAACAAAAGAAATGTTAGGAACAAATACTTTTAGAGATGTATTAGGATTAAATGAGATGATGTATCCTTTCTTATCCATAATCATATTGCTACATTTCAATTTGAAACGCCCATAGATTATTGGAAGAGCCACTATTATCAGTTTACATTCACAGTACAAATAAAACCTTAAACGCATCATTTACCAGATACATTTCAACCCACTATTACACGATACTCATACACATTTATTATTATCCTAAAGGTCATGTGTAATAGATTATTGTCACTATTGCATGAAATCTATGATGTGAGTATCCATAGCTCGCCGGGTCAATGACGGCAACAGCATGTGTTACATAAAACCCTTCGAGCAGAGTAAGCGTTGTCGACACAGCAGCGGTTTCCAGCAAAAAAGTCGGCCTTACTCGGCTGGTCTCGCCATCTAACAGTCATTATTGAGGAGCTGATAAACACATGTGCAGCGTGTTCATGAACAAGACACATGCATTGTGTCTATTTCGGCGGCACATGTGCAGTTCCCGGCAGGACCTGCGGTCAGTGAACGCACCATTCGGCTTTCATCCCTCGCGGCGGAAGGATGCTCCTCAAGGATAAAGCCACATCTGTTACCCACATCTAAACACAGGCGAGCTGTCTGACGTGCGGAATCGCGTTAACGTCGACTTACCTTGGCTACGGAAATTAAATAATAGCAGGTGTAAGCTGCGCTGAAGCCGAGTACCAGAGACAACCCCACTCCCGAACCGAACAGCCCAACTTTCACTTGATTTTCCAAATAATGTGAAAGGTCCCTTGTCAGAATGTTGAAATTCAAGTCCAGCGAGATCATTGCAAGGTTGCTCTTGTCTTTCTCGGAGCAAGGACAGCGGCCAGCTCAGTTGGGATTCAGCTGCGTCTGCCTGCGAGCCAACTGTGAAGGAGACGGTCAAGGGGAGCTGGGGAGGGGTGGAATATATGGACAGGCGAGAGGTGGCGCTCTTTGACCGACCAGCCATATCCCACTGATAAGATCTGCTCTGTCTCCCCCTGCAGGCCACAGAGTGAATGTGCACATGTTTAAATTGATCTGATTATAATTGTTATATTAGAAATGTGGTTTATACCACATGGATCTATATTGTGAACAAATACGTGAGATATACTTCCAGAATGTGGCAGTTACTAATTATTATTGTGTGGTTTTGTGGTTTTAATGGGCTTATTTGCTTTGCCCCTAAAAAGCAAAAGAAAAAGAGCATTTAGATTTTAAACAATTTTTAACACTATTATTTAGACACTTCAGTCAAGAAGTGTCTGTTTAAGGCATCGCTATATTGAAAAGTAATTGTACATGGTTTGTTTTGATAAATTTGATATGTAACAATCAAAGTAATTATTTCCACTTGCCAAGAGAGACTTGTGAGAGAACAAGGTAAAAGGTTCCAAATATTAATGTGACTTATATTAAATTTGACTTCAATCTCCTACTTATAGAACTGAATTGTATCATTATGAATTTGAAATGTATAATTATAACATCAAATCTCATAATTTGGACTTTCTGTCATTTATTAAAGTGAGTATTATAAATTTCAAATCTCTTATTTATCACTTTCTGTCTTGTGTTTAGGATTTTGAAGGCCAAACTTCTGAATACATCTCAAATAGATATTATTTTACTAAATTGTGACTGAACCTGATAATTGTGACACTATCATATATAGATCTAGAAAGTCAAAATAAAGAGTTTAGTGATTATGTCTTTAAATGTAAGAATTTGGTGTTTGAAAGTGGCTATAAACTCAAAGCAATTTCATAGTTCTTTATTTTGCATCACATTTATTATTTACAAATTCAACACCATGAAACTCACACATGGTGAGTTTCATATATATGTGTGTCTCACATATATATGACAGACACACCTTCCGACTTACCTGTTGCATACACAAACTTGCAAAATACATCTGTACACGACAAAATGCATCACAGAGGGTGAAGAGGAGTGAGAGTTTCTTTCATCCAGAGAGGGAGAAAGCCCTTCCTGAAATAAATCCCTGCCTTAGAGTGCTGGTTCCTTCCCCTAGTTGGATTGGACTTGACTCACTTTGATTCTTTTATCCATTGATTTTAGACCAAACCTCCTCTGGCCTGAAGACCGAATGAGTCAGAAATATGACTGAGAGTCAGAATTACGGCTTTGTATGGTATTTAGGTAAAAATATTCACAATAAATGTTTTGAATTTTGAAAGTAAAAACCAATAAATAAATAAATGAATCGATTAAATATAGTGGTAGGACACGGTTAAAACTGATGACACAGCTAGTAATGCCACTGTGTCTGCAGACTCACAAGGGACCCAAATGCTCCAGCTTCACCGTGTGATAATCCACTGTAATTTAATTAACAGAGAACATGTTGAAATCCAAAGGGCCTTGAGGCAACATTACAACCCAACAGGGACTCTTAGGTTGTCTTGTGCTAAAACCTTAGAAGTTAACTGTGCACCTAAGATACAATGTAATGAGGAGAGGTTTTGTATATTCCTCTCAGATAAAGTCTGGTATTAAGTATTTCATTCAGCATATTAATTGTCATATTTATTTATTATCATAATTTTATAATCAAATTTGTATTTATGAGTTCCAATCAAAGTCTGCCCAAGATTATGGAGTCCAAAGAAAAACACTGATTTGGGGATGTTTCGAGTTAAGCCCATCACCAACAAGCCATCAATGGACCACAAAGATTGTTTACATCTTCATTTGCTTGACTTAGAGGAATGTTAGTAGTGCTTGATTTGACTGTCACACACAGGCTTTCTTTTAAGCCTTTAGCTACATTTGACCTCAACTATTAAAAGAGAAGTAAACTCAAAGAGGAGGAAAGTTTAGCTTTCTGACTGACTTATTTGGTCTCGGAGTTCTTTTAGTAAAAGACTGTTGCGCAAGTCTCCAAGGAAGGGACACGTTCAATTGGCTAATTTGAAGCAGCAAAAGAATATTTTATTTGCAGTGAACATTAAAAGTTCTACTGGCAAAAGCGCAAACACATAAATGATTTAACCAGTTGTATTAACTCCGTTTGAGTACCATAATTTCAAATGTAAAAATGTCTGATCAGTTGTTATAAAATTGCAGCATGTATCAAACATAACATAAAAAAAACTGACTTCACAATTTTACACCTTGAAATTTGCATCTGTCTCTTTAAGAAGCTCCTGCTCCTTTCACCAGGCCACCTTCACCTAATCATCAGAACAGCGACTTTCCATTGTGGTGATTACAACCATTCATAGGCTGCTTATATGGTGGAGCCTAGTGGGAAAGGAGAAGGGATGTTCTGTGACGTGGAAGTTCGGCTGGAGACTGCCGCTGGGAGGTTTGCGGAAATAGGCTGCAGTTAGTGGGAGAAAGCGTTTGGGCACCTCTGGATAGCTGAAGGGGAGATTCAAGAATTTCTCAAACATGCATGAAAGAATCAGAGTAAGGTTCTAGGCATTTTTGATGAGGAAATAACATAACATGCTGTTAAAACAAAAAAAAGTGAATTGTACATAATACCCCCCTTTATGATTTGCTTTAAAATCCCTAATAGTCTAAGTTAACAAAGTATCTATGAAAACCCACAGGTTTATTACATTGAAACATATTTTACCCCTGTGATATGTAGCAGCATAATTTGAAAATACCATACTTTTAATTTTAATTAGAATATCAGATCTAGGCAATGTTTAAGAACACAGTTAGGAGTTGCAGACAGACATGTTTACACAGCAGATGGGGACCAGTCATCACTAACTGGATGATGAAAGCAACTGAAATGGAAAATTATGTTGGGGTACAACAGATAAGCTTTTTTTCTTTGAATATTTGAATTGTTCCCCATGCCATGTCACCTTGGGAAGTGAGTCAAGTTATTCATGTATAATAAAAATCCATCTAAATCGTTCTAAGTGTATGTAAATACCTCAAAAGTCACAGTGGGACCTTATGTAGCGTTCTACTCTTTTGCTAAAATAAAAAAAAAGATTGGGATGTCAACTAGATTAGAACTGAAAAAGAGATTAGATTTCTTATACTTTAAAATAGGCCCAGATACAATGACAGTTTTCAACATGTGTAACACATAGTTAGGAAACGCCCAGGATGGTATAAAATAAATATTTTAAATATGCTTTGCTTATGCCTTGACAGGCATAAGCTTGTAGATGTTTCAACATCATTCTTTACATTTCCACATCAAACAGCCGGTCTCCCGCTCGGCTCTCGTCTTCGTGCTTCATCGTGCATCTCCGTAGCTAGTTGTTGCTCGTCTGAGGCTCGAACGATGATTGAGAATAATGGCGACGCGAACACTCTGACTTGATCCCATGGAGCAGGCTGGAGCAAAAAAAAAAAAAAAAAGAGGAGAACCCGTTGGATGTTTTTTGTGCACTTTTAAAAGTAACCATACGGATAAGCAGCCACGAAAGGCAGAACATTCGCTCTCAGTAACGAGAAGCTAGGAGAAAATGTACTGTTAGCATTGCTATTTGTAGCATTGTGTTCGCTAGCTTGCTAAGTTGAAGAGGTGGCTGTAATGTGTGTGGACTGGAGGGGAGATGAAAACTGAGTGGTTGTTTGCAAACTGAAGATACGCTTTGTGGATTGTTAACATTTTTCCTTCTCGATAATATCACACAGCAAGTATTGATTTGTAGATAGCGTTAGCTTGTAGTTTTTGTAAAGGATCCACCAAGCTCCCTCCTCGGGTTAGCCAGCAGGTTAGCTTTTGTGGATTTTTTCCCCCTTTTCTCTCTCCGGCTTCTTTCCTGTCTGGACTTGCTTCCTTCCACCTCACTGGGGAAAACTGTCTGCCTTACCCAGTGCTCTTATCAGCCCCGCTAGCTCGCTAACGTGGAAGAATTGTTGTGCTTTTTGTTGCGAGCTCTCTTCGTAAATGACCACCGGCAGGAACAACCGGGCGATGATGGAGGGAGTGGGAGCCAGAGTGGTCCGCGGACCCGACTGGAAGTGGGGGAAGCAGGACGGCGGAGAGGGGCATGTCGGCACCGTCAGGAGTTTCGAAAGTCCGGAAGAAGTGGTCGTTGTTTGGGATAACGGAACCGCTGCCAACTACCGCTGCTCCGGAGCTTACGACATAAGGATATTAGACAGCGCTCCGACAGGTAACTTTATTTGTTGAAATTGTTTTTGCTGAACTTGTGACGCTGAGAGGCGTACGGTGCAACAGTTGAGTTTTCGTGAATAGCAGGCTTCTTTCTAGCCTTCTCTTCGGTTAGCCGTCATTTCTGTGAATGTCAATTGTAAACAAATAAATAAACACGGCGGCAATTACTTGCATTGTGCGCGCGGACACGTTGTTTTGTTACTGTAGAGAACTCGCTTTTTTTGTGTTTTCTTTTACAAGACGCAATTAATTAGTGGTTAGCTACTAATATCTATATTAGGATATCGCTGAAAAGTGAAAACTGGAGATTCACCTATCAGACTGTCCTAAAAAATAAAGAAGAAATAATGTGTTGTAGCTTGTTTTGGTGTATGTAGTTGTTTGGAATCCAAATGAAACTGGAGGAATAGAAAAAAATATCCCTATTAATGCATCAACGTATAAACCAATAGCCTTCATGTGATTTCTAGTCAATTCAAACAAGAACATCAAAGTAACCACAGAGTAAGAAGGACTTCGTTTTTGCTTTTTCATTGCGTCTACTTTTACACCACTACTATCATGTGTACAAGAAAGTAAATGCCAATGTAAGCACACTTAAAATTAAGAAAAATACATCATAATAGTAGAGATGCACATTTACTGCTTTTGGTGCTTCAAAATCAGTTGAGCCAGTTTTACGGACTGAAAGTAGTGGTTAAAATATCTTACTGAAAAAGTTTTATTCTGTCAAGAAGTTGACACATCACCACATAAACATGACTTAATATATGTTATGATGACAGTAAGAAAACCATCAAGCTCCGTATAATCACAACAAAACTACTAACTGACATATTTTGGCTACATTTATCATTCAACAGTACCATATGCAACCCAGTGCAACACTTGATTATAGGCATTAATGGTTATTGTGCCCTTTAGAAATGTGGTAACAGAGAAAATATTTTTAGCAGTGAGTGTGTTTGCAAGAACACCACCACTCCCTTCATATTCAAGTGTGTCCTCATAAAATCTCAGTTTTAAGGGTTGCAAAGCTGTTTGGCCCAGACTTTTCTCTGCTCTCCAGTCAGCTGGGATGTTCTGTTTCTTAGAAACAATTGGCAAAGGGTGAAGAGGATGTCAGCCCTTCTGGACAAACTAGGACCTTAAAATAACATCCAGCTCAAAACACATAACATGTAAAATAATGCTAATAAAAAACCCCAAACATACAAACATACTTCTAGAGAATATATTTTGTCAGAGAACCGGTATAAAGGTTAACAGAATTTTTTGGGGGGTGGGGGCTAAGGGAAGGTTCTTAGTCAATCAAAATATGTATCTGCTGGTGCGAGTTTCCTTATTCATGTTGGCTTCGAGTAAAAATTAGAGGTCAGACTTTTCCAGGTTGCAAAGATTTCTGGTTTTCTTTGAGATCCAGCCTGCTGATTCGCATTCTGACTAATTCCGAGTTTTCAATGGTAGGTCTCATAACTCATAAATGAGGAAAACGTGTTGCAGACAGAGGCAGTAGTTTGTCTCTGAAAGTGAAGAAGCTGTCTTTCAGTTGCTGCTGAAAGGAACGACAGCATATCGGAAAAAAATTCAAGCAGTTTTGAAACTCCAGCTTTTTAAAAATGTTGGTACAGGTTGACCATTGTAACTGCCCCGTTTAAAAAATAAATAAATATATATATATATATATATATATATATATATATATATATATATATATATATATATATATATATATCTATATAAAAAAAAAAAAAAACTATTATGTGT
>CAEGAF010040519.1:0-21669 GCA_903067075.1 Micropoecilia bifurca | reverse complement strand
AAAAATGATTAGAATCCTTTCTATCAAATAAAACATTGAGCTCTTTATTCAGAAATGCCCCAAAACAATTAAATAATCACATCAAATGTTAGAAACTCTGTCTTTTAGTAATTTCTTTGAATGCCAAATAGATTAATGTGTGTGAGAAAATGTGTCAATGGCAATTATTAACTTAAAATACTTTGTAAAACGGCACTTTATAAAGTTCGGTCCATTCACTTGTATCACCTTACTGACAGAGATGCCACATTCAATATGGCGGACACAGTTACGTATCGCAGCAATGGGCCGACCCGCTCCATGAGGCGTCTACGTATTAATGTCTATGGCGTTCACATATTCCCCTTCAAATAATTTTAGACGCCTCTTTTCAAAAGAACCTTAAGAAATAGATTATATTTTTTACCGATTTCTGTGAAATATGAACTTGTAAATACAATTCTTGAAAAATATTCGAAAGACTTTGATGCTTTGAGAGCAAATGAGGACTTCAAAATATAAAGAGAAAGGTTGTGAACAAGCAGTGCACATTACCACTGCTCTGGTAAGCTGTCAATTGATTTAGTTTTGTCCCACATAAAAAAGGCAAGAGATCAGTTGCACTTAGGAAAATGACTGACACTGACTGTATTTATTACAATGAAAGTGTTCTAGGCAGGAGCTGCAAGGACCATTGCTTCTGAAGAACTGGTCCTACTCCCTCCTTCAGCCCCTGTGGGGATGAAGAGATGAGATGATACTAAATCAATTTCTTATGTGTGCTCCCAAAGAAATTGTAACCTATTTTTATTTTATTTTTTAACTTTTATGGTTTTACTTAAACAATTAATTAAATTAAGCTGTTGCACTTTTACTTGCAGTCGTATTGAGATAGTATTGAAGTTTTCATCTGCTAGATCAGGGTTATCCAAGCTGCAGCTCTGGACCTGTAAAAGGCTCTTTGAATCAATGAAATACTGCCCTTTCCTTTTTCTTTCTTTTCTCCCCAACATTACTAAATGTTCCCTAAAGTGCTTTGGAAGTCAATTTAAGACAAATCTGGATAAATAAAAGAATTGAATGAACACAAATTGTCCATCCTGACACAAACTCTGAAAGAACCTTCAATGATGCTTGTCTAAAGGTTCCTGGCAAACTCATTACAATTTATAACATGACTTTAAGGGGAAACTTTAGGAACTCATAATGGTTCTCCAAAGGTTACATTTTGAAAGTTGATGATAATTTTCAGAGAACTTTGTTCTTTGAAGGTTCTCTAAGGGTTACACAGTGAAAGTTGTTTATACTGTTCTGGAAACTTTTAGGGAATTACTCTCTAAAGGATTTCCATTTGTGTATTGGCTGAACCTGCTTATCTTTGCAAGATCAAAGGGGTGCCGGTACCTATTTACAGAGGCCATAAAGCAAGAGGAAGAGTACATCATGGACAAGTCACCAGTATATTCAGTGAACCTTCATAACTTTACAACTTTCCCTGAAGATCTTCTAAAAGTTACATTGTGAAGGAGGTGAATTGTCTTTAGAAAAACTTTTGGGCAAAATTCCCCAAATAATCTTTAAATGGAACATTGACTGGGGATCTTTAAGAAATTCTATACTAATGTTTTTTTTATTAGGGTTGCATTGTTAAACATTGTAGATATTTTTTTAGAACCTATAGGGAATGATTTGACTTGAAGTTTAGTAAAAGGTTACATTGTTAAAGTTGTAATCTTTCGAGAATATTTTGGGAACATAAAAATGCCCATATATTTTCACGCCCATTGTTGAATATAACCGTTTAATGTTCCTTGAGAAGGAAGCTTTAACAGGCGAAACTACTTGGTCATAACAGGCAGCCTCCTCTGGTCCATGAACAATAATGGCTCAGTGCTTAGACATGACCACATGATCAAAGCATAACAAATTAAATTGGTCATATTTATGCCTAATTAGTATAAGTTATTAATTAACTTTTCTGAGGCCACTGCATTTATATGAAAGTCCTCGTTTTATTTTTTTTTTTTTTGCTATTAACGTGCAATAGCAGCAGATTAAATAAAACATATCTGCACATATGCATCGTTGTTACACTGCATTAGTAGATATATCACATTCTATAATGTGATTCAAGTGGTCTGACTGCATTAAAGTCCAGACCCAATTATCTGTCAACAGATCAGCAGGATGGAGTGTGATCACATATAGTCTATGGAAGAGCAGAGAGGAAATCCCATAACGTCAAGAAAAAAAAAAGAACAAATATCATTTACACTGAGAACATCATCATGTCCGAAAAAGAAAAAAAAAGAAAGCTTCAAATTAATTAAGCTGTAGTTATTTTGTCAGATCTTTTAATCTTTAAATTCACCGCTAGGTGAACATATTCGATTAATCACTGATGTTAATCCCAGTTTTTCCCCCCTCGGTGTGTTTCCTCCCCATCAGCCCACGCAAAAAAAAAAAAAAAAAAGATCAATCCTGGTGGTTTTCCTCTTAACTCTCTCTTCCCAGTGCAAAGCGCGGAAGCTGACGGGATGAGCGTGAACCCGTCAGCTGATGAGTGAATCAGATCTCCGCGGTAATCAGCTGTTCCGCTCACGGACCCAACATGAGCGCGGCGTTTCTCGCCTCAGTGGTCGTGTTTGCGTTTGCGAGCGTCTGTTATTCCAGCAGCCTCCCCTCATTCATCCTGCCGTTCACAGACTGCGCTCGGAGCCGGGGCAAGGATGATTCATACCGGGGAGCCATCGACGTGACCGAGTCCGGCAGTCGGTGCATGAACTGGACCGAGGTGGCCGGATTCAAGGAGCGCCACCCGGGCAGAGGGATAGGAGAGCACAACCACTGCCGCAACCCGGACGGCAGGATCCGACCCTGGTGCTTCTTTAGGAACCACAAAGGCAGAGTTGACTGGGGATACTGCGACTGTAAACAAGGTAAACATGCAGCTCATTGCCAATTAAATGTTTTTGTGTGTGTGTGTGTGTGTGTGTGGGACATGACCAGCAGATATAAACACGCATAATTCAAGTAAACTGATTAATTATTTTAAGAATGTATGCACCTTTAAGAAAAAAAAGAGACAATTTCTGTTATGAGTTGGTAATTTTGAGCTGCAGATGTTTTCCAGCGGTGTGCGGCGCAGCGCGTGCGGGGCTTCCTTTATGAACGCACGTGTACTTTTTACTTGCGTAATATCAATGACAATTAAGAAATGTGTTTGTTTAGGTGGAAGAATGTGGTTTGTTACTGAAAAAATGGCGACAGCAAACGTCTTTGAATTTTTATAGCTTAATGAATACTTAAGCAGTGTCTCTATTTGAAGCGTTTTTTTTTGTTTGTTTTCTGTTACAAAAGGAGGGAAGCTTCTGACAAGAGTTTTCTCTGCAGCAAGTTCAGATCTGCTGAAAGGAAAATGAGCCACACCTTTACCTCACAAGCCCAGTTTATGCGTGTTTGTGTCAGCACAGGCATACCCGTAGACATACTTAATTTGTGATATTAAAGAAAAGATCTTGAAGGTACATATCAATAAATTTTAATGTCAGAGTGTTAACTTATCTCAATAATTCAGTTCAAAAGATAAAACTTATTATAGCGATTAATTATGCAGAAAGTGGCATGTACAGAAGTGTTTACTTTTGTTAATTTGCAACATCATGTCTTACTAATGAGACCTAAATTCCGTTCTCAAAATATAAACAATATATGTCCTGTTGTACAGTATGTTCACTCAGAACTCTTTTCCTTTAGAATGAACTATTGCATCATCATTGTCTTGATGCCCAGATTCCTTTAACAGGGGCTGACAGGAGCTGACCTTGGACTTGATAAAACACAGTGAACCAAGAGAAGTTTATGACATGGCTCACCATATAATCAGTGATATATAAAATCATACTGGACCAAAAGCAGCTTGGATTGTACCTCCTTCAAATAAAGTATAAACTTCATAGACAAGATATGCAAATTGCAAGCAGAAAGAGCCCAAGCCCTGGTCCTTTTGGCTGCAAGGTACCAGGTTTTTTCTTGTCATCCATTCATCCATGGGCTATTTTAGCAAATCTACCTACTTGGCTGTTCAAGTCATTCATATTTACAGGGAGAAAGACAAAAAGACACACACTTAAATTTCAAGCATGTAACAGCTATATCATCTTTTACATAATCAAAAATGACAACATTTCTTAGTTTTTCTTCGTAATAACATATCATTTGTGCAAGATCTGCATGCATCTAAATGTGCTAAAGGCATTTTAATTAATATGTTTCTACAGAAAGCTCATTATTAGAGTAAATATTTTTTTTCCTTGGAAGTATGCAGTGCTGTGACAAACTACTAATAATTTAACAAACAATGTATTTTTTACTACAAATAAAGTGTATTTATTTTGTTTTATTGTTTTTGAAAATGATAAAATAAAATCCAGTTTTCATGCACTTCATAAAAGTGTGCATTTAAAAACATACTGCCATAATGTATTGTTCCTAAATTCTGCAAGAAACCAAATTTGTAGAGCAGTATCAAACCAGAAAAATTAGCATTTTCTGCAAAAATACAATGTAAATGCTGTAAGCTGAATATTTTAGTGAGAATTGGAGAAGCATTTGAAGCCAACTGCAGAAGCCTTTTGCAGGAACGGAAGGCATAGGCACAAGTAGCAGAATAAAGTCTGTAAAGCGTAAATAGAAAAACAGTAGAAGAGGAGTGAAAACTTTTGGTCAATACAAAAATCCCACCCAAAGAGTAATAGAAATGTGGGGTTTACTTTGTAAATAGGATTTACAAAGTAAAACAATAAGATGACAATAGTTTATGAGCTAAAATGAGCTAAAAAGCTTAAGCCAGCTGAGTTAAAAGGAGTGTAGGAGTTACGGTTAGAATCTTGGAAGAAGTTTGGACTCAGGGTTGAAAGGATGGATTTTGATTTGGCTTAAGGGTTAGAAGGATTTTATTGGAATCCTCAGAGCTAATGAGCCATTGTTTATTTGTTTGTTTTTTGTCTGAAGACTGAGCATAATGCAAACAAAAACTTGAAGAGTAATTTCATAAAACCTGTGAAAGATATGAAAAAGCTGAAATAAACAGGAGTAGTTGACTACACTTAGAAGTTTGAATTGTATTTCTGTCTGAAAGAATGTGGAAGTAGTTACCTGTGAAAGAGCACAACTTTCCAAAAATTATGGAATGTTCCATTCATTTCTAAGGGACCGAAGATGATTACACAAAACTGAATATTTCATAAGATGCCAACACGAAAAGATGGGTGTAAATGTCCTGAATAAGGAGAATATGGTCAAAGTTGAATGGTTGAACTAGCACAAATTATGCAGAAATATTTAAGTGGCGATGCCTACATCAGCCACGCTAACAAGACAACATGACGCCTGTACTTTCAAAAGTGCATTATGGTACATAAAGGTTACTCACAAAATCTCGAGTAATTTTATGTTGCCAGGACAACCACACATGACTCTGTTTTACCTGCCTTTGTCTTGCCTTTTTACTCTTGTATGAAATACTCAAAAATCAATCAAGTTTGTCTTTCTTGTCTTGTTGAAGTTGTGCAACAAACAGTTATTGCTTTAGCTTTTTATGTGGAAAACGTGTCATGGTAAGCACCTGAGATAAGCTATACCTTTTTGCATACAGAGCAATAATCTCTACAGTTGTCTCATTCCTAGAAATTGATGTGGTGTTATTAAAAAAAAACAGTCTTCTGTTTTTTGAGCTATCTGTTCTTTGCCAAATTTTACCGAACCTTAATGTCTCCACACTTCTCATGCACCTTGTTATTAACGGTTTCCTAACTTTGCACGATTATTTTCTCCTATCTTTTCTCCACCCCAGGCTCGGTCCGTCTGCAGGGAGGTCGCTCCAAGCTTGACGGCAGGGTAGAAGTGTACCTGGGAGGAGTTTGGGGGTCCGTCTGTGGCAACGACTGGGAGGACGAAGATGCCGGAGTGGTCTGCAGACAGCTGGGCGAGGGGTGAGAGCCAGCAGCATGCATGCATTCACATGTGTCCGTTTGCTGCCTTATCTTCCCACATATGTGTCCAAACAGAGGAGCAAAGGGGGAATCAATATCTGTCATCTGTTAGACATTCAGAAGCTGGGGCTGTTAGCAACTCATCAGGCATATGTTCTAGGAACTGTTCTCATTTCTTTCCAAAGTGTGTGTACTTTTCTTTTATGACCTTTGCATCCCTCTGCCCTTTTTCCCCCTTGGGTATTTAATTAGCTCAGTTATTTACATTGCTACAAGCTCACTCCTTTCCCCAGCCGACCTTTGCGTGCGACTCGTCTCGTGGTTCTAACTATGAGGTATAGCTATGCCAGAGAAAGGTCTCAGGGGAGCCTGTAGAGCAGTTATTCATATCAGCTCTGTTCATAGCATGGGGCAAACGTGCTCCAGTGAGGAATCTGCTTTCCCTGGAAAACACAGTCACTCTATATGCTTGCTACACACATGCTGTCACTAACACCAGCACAGACACGCATTCTGACGCGAATGCAGGTCTGTGCAGCATGTGTGCTTTCACACAGAAGTCAATGAAAGCACACAGTCAAAAGGAGGGAGGGGCAAATGTCAGCCATATATTAGCTGGAAGTCTCGCTGATGACTTTCCCGTGCTAAGTTATTGAAAGCTGCTGGTGAGCAAACTGAAAGATGGAGATTATAGCAACCAGTCCCTAGAGGCCTGTAAATATAATGTCAGGATGGACTTATTGAATTTACAATTGATTTCTTATCACGTAGCAAGAAATAAATTTTTTATACATATAATTGTTTAGCATTTAACAAGTCCAACTGAAGCATGAGACTGATGTTAGTTGTGTTTTGCACAAATAACCTATGTGCCCAACGATCTCCTCTTAGGGTGTCTGGTCTCGCTCGTGCAGTTCCTTTGTTTCGCCGCCAACAAGCCAGGCTTCACTGGTTGGCGGTTCATTGTCAGGGAGAAGAGCCAGACCTGCTCCAGTGTCCCAAAACTACCTGGAAGGGCGAGGAGTGTTCTCTGGCTGCAGCGGTTACCTGCACCCAACAGAGGGGTAGGCCTGCCTCATGTGTTAGGAATGATTCTGGGATTGATGTATCAATGTTTGCTTGAATAAAAGTAGGTCTGACAACCCAGCAAAGCCTCACAGTTCTAAAATACTCAATATGAGTAGACATGAGTATATGAAAATATGATTTTGACTCCCATGCTTCTCCTAACTTACTTAATTTACCACAGATAATTTTTCTGCTTCTTTATTGAATGCTCTTCTTAGCCAGTTATTAGTTTAGGAAGACAGCTACGTTTTGGTCAGTTATTACTTGTGTCATATGCTTTCCATTTTCAATGTCAACTGTGAGAAACTTTACGCTTAGTCAATAGTTTTGTAACCCAGAACCTTATCTCTAACCTGTGCTACCTGCCAATCATTTTCAACGTACTTTCATTTAACAATTTTGTGCTAATTTGTGCATGTCTATAAAAATCCCAATAAAACATGGGATGTCAAAAAATGCCAAAAAATTCTGGGTTTTATATATCGAAATCAAGTGCTTTTATAAAGAGTCAAGATTCTAATGAGTCAAGATACAAAGATCCTGGAATAAAGATGTGTGTAAACTTGTAAATTTCATTTTGTGTGCACATTAGTGGTTGGGACCCTTCCTTTGCGGTTGGTTGGACGTCAGTCAGAGTCAGAAGGCAGGGTTGAGGTGTTTCACGCGGGACAATGGGGCTCCATATGTGATGACCAATGGGACGACAGTGATGCAGAGGTTGTGTGTCGACAGCTGGGCTTGAGGTAAAAGTAAGGCAACACACAAAGACATATATACACAAACAAATTATGTTGCTTGTTTAATTCTAATTTTAATCCAGAACATTTACTAACAAATTGCACCACTATGAACAGGAATACACATTTTTAGTATTGAGGAATTCGTATGACAGAAGGAAAATGAAGCAGAATAAATGTGGGTGGTGAGCCATCTTTCTCTCCACGTGCCTCTCTCTAA
Organism: Micropoecilia bifurca; assembly: GCA_903067075.1. Lineage (NCBI taxonomy): Eukaryota > Metazoa > Chordata > Actinopteri > Cyprinodontiformes > Poeciliidae > Micropoecilia > Micropoecilia bifurca. The sequence goes on along the minus strand of CAEGAF010040519.1, from coordinate 13,672 downwards.
AAGTATGACAAATATTCTTTCCATTCGGACACAGAGAGAGGAGTGAGGAGTAAAGAACATCTGGGAGTCAAACAGTGAATCAGTCTCATTGTTCCTGCATGGTTTCTCACACCATGGAGTTATGCATATTTAGCAATACTATATTCTCTGCAAATGTGCCGCCATGGTTGTGATTTACACAATCGTACGTGACAATGAATTTTTTTGTTTAAAACTCTAAAATGCACAATGACTGTGCCGTACAGTTTAAATATGAACTGTGTCTTACGCTGTTTTTGTGAGGCATTATTTGTCACCACATAAATTTTGCGCTGCATCAGAGTTACTGCAGGGCAAACCATCTATTTTCTGTACATTGTGTTTTCTTTTCAGTGGAGTTGCGAGAGCTTGGAGCCAGGCACATTTTGGCAAAGGCACAGGCCACGTCTGGCTGGACGAGGTGCGCTGCTCAGGCAATGAGCTGACTTTGGAGCAGTGTCCAAAAAGTGCCTGGGGGGAACACAACTGTCTGCACTCTGAGGACGCTGGAGTGTCCTGCAGTCCTCTGACAGGTAGATCAACACCTTCCCATTCAACCGTGATCAATAAACTGACATTCTGTTTAAATATTTACTCACAGTCCAACAAACCCTTAGAGGTAATGCAGGTATTTTGACTTGACAGGTGCAGGTGAAGGAGGAAATATGACTGTACATATTAGTTCAGCGAAACAAAGAGAAACAATCTGATATTTAGAATAAAACAGTGTTGATCCCAAAAATAATTCACAAAGAAATTTTGAAATCAAAGTAAAAAAATATTTCAAAGTAAGTAGAAATACTAAATAAAAACACCACATCAAGAAATACAACATTTTACTGGACCTGACAACACAAATACATTCATGTCCTTTTTTGGTTTTTAATGCTTTGAATTTTTAGGATTTATTTTAATTTGTGTCTTGCTTTGTAGGTATTTGAATTCTTTATATTCTTTCTGTGTTTTTGCCTTTGGTATTTAACATATAAAGAGTACAACTAGTACCATCTTCAACATGAAACAAGTAAACTCTTCAGAAAAAAAAGCAAAAACCATAATCAACATGAGCGCTTTGCTCTCTTGTCTTCCCATCTCAACAGATGGTACCGTCAGGTTGGCTGGGGGGGCTGGAAACCACGAGGGACGTTTAGAAATCTTCTACCACGGTCAGTGGGGGACGGTGTGTGATGATGGTTGGACAGAGTCAAACAGCCAAGTTGTGTGTCGACAGCTTGGTTACAGGTAATTTGGCATCTTTATTTAATTTCACTTATGCTTTACAATCAAATCATTTAAATACAGCTTTAACTGTGGACGCATGACCTATGTGCTACATGGCAGAGTGGGCGAGACGCTCCCTTCTGAAGGACTCGACATGAACCCAGTTCCACGGTTTGGGGTGGGGTCAGGTCCAATCGTTTTGGACGACGTGAGCTGTACAGGAAAAGAACCCAGCCTGTTGTTGTGCAACAGAAAGGAGTGGCTCCACCATGACTGCACACACCATGAAGATGTTAACATCGCCTGCAGCTCTGAACAAGGTGCAGACAGTCCTCCATCTAGTAAGAAAGTATTTTATCTCACTGTCACGCATACCTTGTTGTTGGCATGTAATGGTGCATGAACAAGACAGGAAAGTTTTCTGAATTCTTATGATGGTGATTAGATGTTGCCGACCATAGCTGAAACCAGTTAAAATCCAACTAAAGACATTAGTGTCATCATGTTAACATACATGAAAGTGGTATGTTATTGAAGACTTTATGAAGAAGTTTAAGTTAATATACCACTCAATCAAGGCAGTGGTTTCCATAAAGGTGTTGGTGAAAAAGTATTTGCCTTCAAGACATGATGATGCTGTGTCTCAAAAATTCATATCTGATTTTCATACTTTGCACAGAAGAAAACTGAGGGTTCTACAATATTTTTGTGATCATTATAATGTCTTTTTTAAATCATTCAAATCCATGTTAATTTTCAACAAGTTAAAAGGAATGCATTGTTTTAGGTTATTAGTTTTTAATCTTTTATGTGGCGGCTGCTTAAATAACCAATAGCCTACAGGGAAGTGTAGTCCTCAGCCTTTTAGTATTTTAATAGGCTACATTCTTTAACAAAAAAGGGAGAAAAATTTCACAGTTTTTATATTTTTTCAAAAATTTCCAAAATATGCTGTGCATTTGAAATAAGCATCCCCTAATCATGATGTTTCTCATGCTACATAATGGGATATGATGTGTTTAGGGTGATCTACAGCATTAGCTTTTCACTTCTGCATTTTATTGAGGGGTGTCAGAGTATAAGAGAATGAAAACAAATGCATTCAACAATTTTAAAATGTATATTAAAACAGAAATTCCTGTCCATGAAATTTTAAACTAGTACTTTTATTTGTCAAATTAGACTTCAATCCAGTAAGCTACATTGATGTTAGTAACTATGTCAGAACAAACTGTTAAAACAGTCAAGCTTTTTCTTGTCACTATCCAGTTTTAGCATTAATCCAGATCATCTACAGACACCCTGGACCTGAATGTTGCTGGTAGGCAGTTCACTGGAAAAGAAAACACAAGCTGATCTGATCTGAGATCTTTACCAAACTGAACCTGCAGACAATTAGATGTCAGATTAGGAGAAGCAACATTCTCAATGTGATACATAGAAGGTGAGGTCATCCATCGTAATCTCTGCAGTCGGTGCTTTTATGTCACCATTCTCAGCTCTCCTTGTGAAATTACTTTATTAAACCTACTCATTGCCAATGTTAAATAGGTGATTCGCAGTTTCCATACATCCGATTTAAAGGACAAAATTGCGCCCAGCACCAGTGTTATTCTACGACCTACTGGAGCAGCTTTGTCACCATGTAGTTTCAACTCTTTATCAGAAGAGCCTTGCATGCCATAAGCAGCTAAACAAGGAGAAATGTTGAATGTTAATCATGTTTGTGACTGCAACTTTCTGGCACCAGTAAAGTTGCCTAGAAAGGAGTATAAAAAGTACATTTAGATTTCACATGGTTGTTCTCGATAAAAGTTTTATGAAGCTCAAAGGGAGAGAGATGGCATTTTCAGTGTGTGGTTTTAGGAGGTAGTGTTGGGGAAAGAATCTGAAGAACCGCCTCTTCCCACAAACCGCCACTTAATATGTGTTTTAGAAGTGCAACATGTATGTGAGTGTATTTATGTTTCAGTGTTTGTTGGTATGTGCACAGCTCTCTCCTTCCCCTCCTCACATGCCACAGGGAGATTTGTCTGGGTTTATTTTGGAAATGAATTAACAGCAGATCAACCAGGCAGTGCTCTGAACTTGCTCCTTCTTTCACTCTTGTTAGAGATCATAACACAGAGCTTTGTGGGAACATTGGTGCTTTGTGTTGGTGGTGGTGTGTAGAGGTGGAGTGTGACTTATAGAGCCTACATAGACTGGACCGAGGATTTAACAAAGTTCAGTATATTGTATTTTGTTGAGTTAATTTTTGGGGACTTGTTTCATTTCTGAAATACTGCTAAGGAGAAAGTGTGATCCAGTAATTTCAGCTGGGATCAGTTTATGAATGATCCAAGCATACAAAAAGTCTTTTTGTATTTTAGGTGTTTCAGTCACTTTTACACTGATGCTAAGACGCAGTCAGACATTTGCTTACACTCATCATGGCAATGAGCCTCATTGATTTTGGCTCAAAATTGTAAACACCATTTAATCACTCTTGGAATTTAGATTTATTTTAAATATGCTATTTTCCAGACACAGACCCAGTTATTCAGGATAGTCAGCAAATCTTCAGTACACCTGAGGTCAAGGTTTCAAGCATTTATTTCATTTGTTCATGATTTGAAATAGAGTTAATTACATGGCAGATTCACTTAATGCCAAAGCTGCACAATTGTTCAGATTTGTGACTCAGAAATGTTTCTTTGTATGATCTACAGTATTTTCCACAACAGCGTTAATAAAAAAAAAGCTATGAGAGATCTCTCTGTCATTGCTTGTTTATGGTATTCAAATTAACAGAGAGGATAACATCTTTTGGGGAGTGACTTAAGTCAGTAAATGATGAAAACACATGAATGTGTGTTTGTGTCAGTTAATAGCAACAGAAGCGTTTCTGATTTCTGAGAAGGAACACAAACATTTCCTCATTCACCAGCACTAACCGATCGAGGAGCAAACATTCCCACAATTATTTCCTCGGCTTTAATCTCTCACCCCTATTGTTCTTTAAAACAAGATTTTTTTTAATTTTTAAATGTTAAATTCTGTCGCGGTTATACTGAAGGCCGCAAGGAGTATGTTTGTGTTATCCTGAAACTTACTGTCTACGACATTCATCTTGCATATGTTCAATAGCTTTAAAACATTCTCACAACCAATTTCTTCTCAAAGCAAACATCAGAAAGTCTGACCAAACTTTGACTTAGTAAGAGTGTAAACTCATAGGTTAAATCTCCACATGGAAAACCCATCGGTGTCCACTCAGATGGCATCAACGTACGTGCATATGTTTGAGCAAGCGTGCAAACCGAGTAACAGTCAACACAAAGGTGTGACTGATGTGACGCAAGGTGTGTTTGTGCATGTGTGTGAATAACTTTTGAGAGAGAGAGAACAACACAGATTGAGGAAAGAGCAGAGAGCAAAGGAAAAAAAAATATTCGTCACAGACTGAAAAGACTCGGAGTTTCCCATTCCACGCTCACACACACAATTAACATTTCTGTGAAAAGGCAAACAGGTGTGCCAACTACTACCCTGTAAAGTGCGTGTCAGCTCAAGCTGCCTTTACAGAAACATCCTGCCCTGGAGGATCAGGTTTGTCAAGAATGCGTGAGTAGTTTGTTTGAACCTCCGCAAACTCTGTTTGGAGCGTCTTCGGCAAGTAGAAATGAGTCTTTGTCATTGTCACAGACCTAAGTTAAGACAAATGTAGAACCTGTTTCATGTTAGCAGAACTATTTTTCCTGTCACCAAAGTTCTTCGTACTTGTGAAAATACTGGGTTCCTTACTGGAAATCCTGTCCTATTGGTACCTTGCAAAGTTTTCTAAAACCATTTATAGTCTTTTCATATTTGGTCATAAATCAGTCTGGATTTAATAGAGCTGCTTTGTGTCCTTTTTCCAGGTATCCCTGTGCGGCTTGTGGGAGGGGAAAGCTCCAGGGAAGGTCGGGTTGAGCTCTTTCTGTCTGGACAATGGGGGACTGTCTGTGATGATGGATGGACTGATCAAGATGCTGAGGTGGTGTGTAGGCAGCTGGGCTACAGGTATTGATATTTGGAAATTGCCTCTATGACAGCTTTGTACTTCTAGACACAAGGCTGTAAACAGCATGCCCTGAGGTTTACTCAAGTAAGATATATTGCTTGTCGTTTGGAAGTGTCAGTGTCACACTTCCAAATGGACTGGGAACACTTCCCAGCTGGACTGGGAATGCCTTGGGAATCAACACTTAAATATGTAAAATTCCAGAATGACCAGTGACAAAAATGAATTAGGCTACTTATTTTGTTGAGTTTTAAAGACCTACAAAGAAACTCCTGTGTTAGTATTTGCAAATGCTCATTTTAATGGTTTTCCTGTCTCCCCAACCAGGGTGGCAATGAGGGATCTGCTTAGGCTGAACTAGCAGTTCTAAAAGAAATACAAACTTGAACATGAGTGCTATTGCCAATGATGCAAACAAATTTGCAAAAAAATTGTAGGAAGGTGAAACAATGTGGTATTTTGTTGCAGACATTAAAGAACAAGCAAGTAAAATCTTTGTATTTATACAATTTGTTTTGATAATTTATAAATGTTGTAACTTTAATGTTTACAGAAAAAATAATACAGACATATGATTGGATGCAGTTTAACTTCATTCACAATTTCATTATTTCAATAACATTAGATTGGAACCTTTACATATATACAAAAATGTATTTTTCCTTTGAACCTCTTGATTAGTACGTTTCCACTTATCCAAGATGCATAAAGCAGCTAATCTACATTAAATGGGAACAACACACATTGCGGTGCTTGCAGCAAGATATTGTCTTTGCTAGTCATCTAAGTCTCATAGCATCTTCTTAAACCATTTATTTGCAGTTGTGGTCAAGATCAGGATGTTGGAAATAGGGTCAAATTCTGGAGAAATACTTAGTTTGATTTTGTGGCTTCGGAACATCGTCACGTTTTACATTAGGCTCAGCAAAGTGAATTCAGACTGCATGCTCTGTTTGCACAATCCATCAGCACCTTTTTAGATCTGGCATGTGGCTTATGTTTCTTTGTCTGGAATGTTTTTTCCACTTGAAACTCGATCACAAATATCCTTGCAGTAGTTCATGCTGAGTTACAGGCAAGCCATCTAAGCACGGGGAGTAGAACCACTGCTTCTGCTCATAAAGACAAGCTGGTTGAGGGGTTTTTAGTATCTGGTTAGGATGCCTCCTGGACGCCCCCTTGGTGAGTTAGGGCTTACTAGAGCAGCTTGAAGGGCACGCCAGAAGAACCATGGTTTTCAGCTGGACTGGGAATGCCTTAGGAATCAACAAGCATTCCCAGTCCAGCTGAAGGAAATGCAATGAGAATCCCAAGGCATTCCCACTCGAGCCACTTGGGAGCTCGACCAAATGGATCGGGAGAGTGAAGTCTGGCCCTTGCTGACAGGCTGCTGGCCCCTCGAGCTGGCCGGACAGTAAGCAAAAGATCATGGATCATGGATAGCTCACACTTAAAGGCATGTCAGCAGAAAAAACAATCCTTCAACTAATATTAAATTATTAAATAATTTTTTTCTGAAGCTTTCTTTATGCTAATAATTGCCCTCTAAACTTAATAAATGCTTGGTGGCAACAACATTCACAAAGTGTTTGTTTCGAGTGGTGATAAGTCTTCCATATTGCTGTTGACAAATCCTATTTGAGGATTGTTTTAATTTGGCCATATTTAAAACATTGCGAGCATGAATGGCATATTTATGTCTGTGCCACAGCATTTCAGTCAACTTTAAGTCCAGACTTTGGTTGGGCCTATCCTAAACCTTATCATATATATGTCTATTTGTCATATTTCTGTTTTTGTATTCATTCAGAGATGGACATGCTGGTTTGATTTGTATCATTGTCTTTCTGCCTAACACAACTAATGCCCATGGGGATCAGGAAGGTTGTGGGGGACAAATTAGTGTCTTTTTAAGGACCAGGGTGGTTTTAATTGCCATTTTCCCTTAAAAATGTAATCAGCTGTGTTGTTTCTTGAGCTCAAACATGTGTGACAAAAAAGCACTGCAGAAACTGCCAGGGCTAACAAATGACCAACATTCTAATTTGGCTTACTTGTGAAGCATCTTTGTTCTTTTTGAGATCAAAGGTGCAGCGATGGAGAACTGAACGAAGACAAAAGGTTTTCATTTTCCCTGACTCAGTAAAAGAAAAAGAAAAACACGGTCTCTCAGCTACGCTCTGCTGAGAGACCGGGACATTTTCTTTTCCAGTACAACATCTGGAGAGCATAACTCTGGAAAAATTAAAGGCAAAAAGCTGAAGGTGTATAACATCCATGCTAGTTTCTGTCTTTTGTGTCATTCTGGGTGTGGTGACAGCTTATTACACACAGGTCCCCAGATGTAAGGGAAGTAGTTTTAAAGGGACTAACGCAGAAAATATGCACATACTGTCATCTGACTGCTGCTCACTCTCCATTTAATTGCACTCAGTTTGAACTATTTTGTAAAGAAACATGGGCAAAACCTTCAGCCACCAAATATGATAAGCTTGTAGAGATCTATTCCAAAAGCAGTTCTGCAAAAGATTAACATTTGAAAGACTCAATTTTTTAAGTTTTTAATTTTTTAAGTTTAAGAGAGAAAAAACAGATTGATAGAATGATGAAATCGACTATTTTTCTAAGTATTAGAATTTACGTCTGTGCTGTTGAAGGACCTTTTATAATATTCTACAAACATTTATATGTTCAAAATGAATTTTGTCTCGTTCCCTTTTACCATTTATTATTTTTACCCTAGAAAATCATGTAGAAACCTTTCTTAGCTCACTTTTGTTTCCATTCAAGGTGGGATGTTAATTCATTTTGGTTGGGGGATCTTCATGAATTTATTGCGTTATCACAGATGTCTTCAACTCATCAGCCACCATTTTCACATTGACTTCATCATTCACTTTCCCATTCAACTGTTAAAACAGATGTTCTATCCAGCCGACATGCCTATTGGAAAGAAAGGTGTTCACATTGTTCAGTCGGTAGCATGGAGTTTCCATCGAAAGCAGATTTTATTCTACTTTATCAATTACACATGTGTGTGCTGTTAGAGAAACCCACGAAAGAGGCATGATGTCAGTTTCTAGGCTTCCTTCCAAGTGACATGAAGGTTCGCCCTCTGCATGCTAAGTATTGTTCGGGGAGATGTCGGAGACACACAGGCATAACAAGATGACTTTGTATGAGACGTCAGCTCCCCAATGGATGACTGGGGTTACAGGACTTGTCACCCACCAAACTCCAGGGACAAAACATAAGAAAATCTCTTTCAGCTATCTTTTCAATCTCAATTATAATCACAGCTACAGACCATACATTCACAACCACAGCCTAAAGGTTCCTGATATATTGCGTATTAGATCAGATTGTCAAAGTGTTAAACCTGGTTTGGATAACAACCTAGGAATACCACACTATTTCATCCGCGTCACCTAGTTTTCTTTTCTTTCTGTTTTTGTTTTGTAACTTTTTTTTGTTGTTGTTGGTTGCAGAGGTTTCTGTTACATCTCATGAAGTCTGTTCTGTCCAGAGGTGCTGCAAAGGCCCGTGTGATGGCATACTTTGGAGAAGGGACTGGTCCCATCCACGTCGACAATGTGAGGTGCAACGGCGAGGAGCGTTCGTTGGCAGACTGCATCAAACAGAAGCCTGGCACGCATAACTGCCGCCACAGCGAGGATGCTGGGGTCATCTGCGACTACGGAGAATCGCAGCACAGCAACAGAGAGGTCAAAGGTCAGTCAAATTATCAACGCAAACTTATTTGAGTTATGCGAAGAATTATGCAGAAACTCTGACGTGTTTAGCAAACACTTCCATTCTGTCTCGTGCAGTAAATACATACATGGCTGAAGAAAGCTAGCTGGGTGATCTGCTCAGCAGAAAGCCGATATTCTCTGAGTGAACACAGAGGGAAAAAAATAAAACCTTTTTTCCAGTTTTATCATGTTGCAAAGACAAATATCTTGGTGTATTTTATCGGGGCTTCATTTAATGGACGAACACAATAAAAGTAAAAAAAATGTCATATATATTATCAATGATAGATTCAACATTGTTATATGATTGACCCATTTTGTGTTGATCTATGGCATAAAACACGTTAATAAAATACGTTAAAATGTGTTGTGATGCCATGATAAAATGTAAAAAATATCAAGGAGCACAAATACTTTTGCAAGGCCTCCAGATGGCAAAATGGTCAATCGATGTTTTTGCTTCATCCTGCAGTAAGAGCCAGTTTACAAAACTGGGCATGGCCTGCACAATTCCCATTAGTTAAAGCCAATGCCCAGAGGGTTTTGCCTCACTGCTGAGATTTTAACACACATTATGTTCAGACTCCGAAAAGGAGCCTTAATTAATTATATTTCTAATTGATTTCAGCTTCATATTTTGTACTAAAAGGTGAATTTCAAACCTCATTTTTTTTTACCCTGTCTAAATATTTAACAAAAGGAAAATCCGAGATGAAGTTTATGGTATAGCAATCATCATCTTTCCACACATTCTCTCAAACACGCGATCAGAGGCTCCTCTTTTGTCCCTCTCAGATCCTGTCAGCTCAATTTGCGGTCTACGTCTCATACACACTCGCCAGCGCCGGATCATAGGAGGAGAGAATTCTCTGAGGTAAGATGGAGGGGACAGATGGGATTAATAACAGAACAAAGAGAACCAGTCAGAGTAAATGACCACATTTCAAGTTTACGCGTCGCAAATGAGTACCAGCTGATTCAAAGGTAAAATATGTTTCCAGCTCTGGGTTTTATGGGTCAGAGCTAAATCGATGTATGCTTTATATGAATTAATAAGTTATGCAATGAATAAAATGTCCTTTACCTGCAGAGGGATCTTTGTCCTTTCATAAATATCAAACTAATTGCAACAGAGGAGGCAGATTTTTTAACAAGGTACCTGGAGAAGTCAGGAAGTACTTTATTCTTTTTTTCTTAGTTCTTTGGAAAAATCAAAACCCAATTATGGAAGAATATTTGGCAACACTTTATTTGAAGGGGGGTAAATAAGACTGGCATGACACTGTCATAAACACCTGCCATGAACATGAATAAGCCTTCATGAATATTTATGACTGTAGTCATAAAGCATCATTCGGTAAATTATGACACTTTTAGTACAAAGTTGACATTAATCAAGAAATAAATTATTACTGATATAAATTTGTTATAAAAGTATTACTGATTGCACTTTAAAAATTAGGTAACTTTATGTTATTAAAGGTAAAATTTAAACAGTAATGATTTCTTAATAAGATGTGAATTATGATGAATGTCAGAATATCTAATAAACAACAGAATCAGATTTATTTAATTTTAACATATGTTTGATGTTTGCCTATTTTATACAGTTGCCATATATCAAGTGAATTTTTTCTTAAGCTTTTGCTAGATTTATTAAATTATTCTTATTCCCTTTTTTCACTTAATTTCTTAGTTGTATGATGCAACCCCATTTGTTTCAAATTACAAAACCAACTGTCAAAAAAACAAAAAAGAATCAACATCAAAAGTTATATATCTATATATGCCTAAATACACACACACAATAGTAATATTGCAGGGCATTTTGAGAAATGTTATTTTTTTCAAAGAAACTTGACTTTGACTTGAACTTTCTTCTGCTAAAAAGTTGTAATCTAAATTTTTTAAAATCGTTTTGTCATCAGTTGTTGTTCCAGACTCTTGACCTAAAGTGATTTGAACTCTGAAAAATTAATTTGAAGAACCTCTGTCATTTTTTTGATATGTATGAATCATTTTGGGGGGGGTTTTGGCACATACAATTACCAGTATGTTATGAAACTTTAAATTAATTTTTAATGAACTGTCAATCAGCTGGGATAAAATATAATCTTCTCTTCATCTAATACCCTTTGCTACCTTTACTTCTAACATAAAGGTTATGTTGCCAGATTTTAATTTACTTGCTTAAAAGTAATGAATACATTTGAACTCTGAAGGAGAAAAATTTAGGTATGTTGGTAAGGGAAAGAGTAAAACTTAGAAAAAATGTTTTGTAGAGTGAGTTGTTAAGATTTTGAGGCTGCACAGTGGCGCAGTTGGTAGAGCTGTTGCCTTGCAGCAAGAAGGTTCTGGGTTCAATTCCCAGCCCCAGCTTTCTGCATGGAGTTTGCATATTCTCCCTGTGCATGCGTGGGTTTTCTCCAGGTTCTCCGGTTTCCTCCCACAGTCCAAAAACATGACTGTCAGGTTAATTGGTCTGTCTAAATTGGCCCTAGGTGTGAGTGTGTGTGTGCCTGGTTGTTTGTCCTGTGTGTCTCTGTGTTGCCCTGTGACAGACTGGCGACCTGTCCAGGGTGAACCCCGCCCACCGCCCGGAACGTCAGCTGGAGAATCGCAACCAGCAACTCCCGACCCCATTAAGGGACAAGGGTGTAAGAAAATGGATGGATGGATGTAATTGTTAAGATGAAGGCAAATATAATTTTAAAAAATCAAAAGGCACATTTGTTGCTGAGTAATGAAGGTAAATCTACAATATTTCTGCAGATGCCACAGTGAACTTCTCATGCGTTTTTTTATTATCGTGGTTCAGAAGGGAATGTTTACACTTCACTTTGCCTCTTGTGAACTTTTTCTGACAGGCATGTTAGTGTTTCCCCTCCAAACAAGCATGAATCATGTGCTCATGTTAATATAATGGTTTTCTGTTTGTGTCTCTGTTTATACGAATATCTGTGGAATGGCCACATGCACCGATTTAATTCTAATTTGATGCATTGCCTAAATGGAACTCAATTAATCTTAAATGCGGCACATTTCTTTGTCTTTTTTTTTTTCTATTGTGTAGTTGCTCTGTTAGTGATAAGGAAGTGTTTGAGTGCGTACGTGTGTGTTTGTGTTTATAGGGGCGGCTGGCCTTGGCAGGCTGCCATTCGTTTGCGAGGATCTCGAGGAGATGGGAGGCTGGTTTGTGGTGCGACTCTCATTGACACATGCTGGGTCCTAACCTCAGCGCACTGCTTCAAAAGGTAAAAAAAAAAAAAACACTTTATCTTGCTTGCTGTTTTCTTTTAAAGTTCTAAACATAATGTAACTGAGGTAAATGTGACAGTGCTTCTGCATACATTGATTTTAGCATGTTTGGCCTTCGGTTGATGCCTGAGGCCTAAATTCAAATAAACTATCTCCTCAGGCTGTTGCACAGTGTTTCAGAAGTAATTGACGGTGATTTGGCTGTAGCATAACGCAGGTGAAAGGAACTGTGGTTACACGTGGCTCAGGATCCTTGAACCACGTGAATCACTAAGCAATGACTGAAGAGGAAATAAAGATTTAGGAAGACTAACCAAACAGTCTGCAGTAACTTCTTAGAAAGTACATGCTAAGATGTATCTTAGGAGAAATATTTTTCGTTTCCTTAGGTTTCAGGTTAGGTCATTGCAGTTAATCGTACAACCACAACTTGCTACATGAGACGCTCCACCGCAATAAATCTTGATGTTTCCACAATTCAGATGTTTCCACTTACAAGTCCAGTTTCTTCCCTGAGAAACCGGACTTACATTTACAGTCAGATGTATGCTTTTCATTAAAAACCTCTTTGCTTTCCAATATAAAACACACCATGAAGAGCATTTGTGTGGAAATTTAAGGACACTTTGAACTCCCAAAATATATAAGACTTCATAAAAGTTCAGCAACATTTACATTTGTTGGTTTTCCTTGAGAATAGGTATAATAATCCTTGCAGGAAATATGTCTTCTACTACAGAGCAATAATCTCACACTGAAAAGGACGCACTGCTGCATTGTTAATAAGCTTTAGAGGTTGTTTAACCTACCTTATTGTGTGGTAATCAGATAAACATGGGTCGTAATCCAACCTCATTCGTGTTTGATGTTTTCGAATTACAATAGAACCACAGATTATCAAGTATTTAAATGTAGTTACACATGGAGGGGAAACAAAGTAGTGCATAACTAAAGTGGAAAGAAACTTAATCTGAAACTCCTGATTTGAATTCAGTTCCATCGATTGTTTTCAGGAGTTGCAATAAGAAAATAGGTGTTAGTGAGCAAACAGCATAATGATGACCAAGGAACACATCAGGAATAAAGCTAAGAAAAAAAAGCAAGTAAGGTTTGAGCATCACATTTGCTTAAAATAAAACACTCAGGTTTTTGACTTTAAGGTGATAAAATGTGAAAATGTTTAAGGGGGTTAATCCCCTGTTAAGTTACTGCAATGATCTAACTTGTATTAAGAGAAGAAAATACAAAACTTTAAAAAACCTTTTGACTCGTTATATTCTCTCTCTACCCGGGTTCAGAAAAATGCTGTGTGCGATAAGGACTGAGATCACGCAGAGAGAACAGCGTCACAATAATCAGCATTTATTCAAGACAG
>CAEGAF010040515.1:0-25807 GCA_903067075.1 Micropoecilia bifurca | reverse complement strand
TAACCAGAAAGCAGTTGGGCACAATATCGCAACACCAAAACCGTGAGTGAAACAATGACTAGTGCAGATGCTATATATTGAACTCTGGACCTTATAGTGCGGTAAATACGGTACTTGTCCTTCAACACTACTTTGCTTGAAATATCCAGAAGACTTTTTCTGCCAGGGTTTGTTGGCAACATTCATCTTCTATCAGGTTGTTGGCTTTTTCTTCTTATTGAAGATCTCGGTCTCCTGTTGTTATTCAATTGAGTGAACTGAGTGAACTATTGGTGGTCACAATAAAGGTTGATGTGTAAAACAAATTTAAACTTCTTATTTTTTTTGCTTTTTGGCCACACTCAAGCATTTCAAAATGTACCAAAGTAAATATTAAACATAGAAAAAACACCATAGATGATGAGCGTATTTATTAAGTGGAAAGGAAGTTATCCAACCCAACCCGGCCCTGAGTAAAATGTAATTATCTTCTTGACTAACTACATTTTTAGAATGACTTACTCTAGTCACACCGAGGCCTGATCACTGCCTGACTCACGCAATCAACCAATCCCTTTAAATAGATTCAGCGTAAGGGGCAAAGAGGAAGACGTCAAAATACATCCTGATCTCAAAGACATCAAGAAACAACATAAATCACATCTATTAGTTCACAAAGGATTGCGAAGACATTTCTACGACTTTGTGATACCTTCAAAGAACAGTGAGAGCAACAAATAAAGAAAACATTAGATTGGAGTTGACCTTCCTGGTGTGGCTAGTCTAAAGAAATATTACAATAATGCATCCACAAGGTCGCAAAACACCCCAGAACAATAACTAAAGCAATACGTGCCTTTCTCACCGCAGTGAGGGTGGAGTTCCACACGAGATTTCTGGGGGGGAAAAATCACTACCGACAGAATAAATAACTCCAAATATGTCAGAATCGGCTGCAAGGTTGTGCACACAAAACAAGGAACTTAACGTCTGTTTTCCCAGCTAAGACTTTTAAAATATAAGTACATAAAAAGGACATTTGCCAGTGAAGAGCAGTCACTCATCCACACAATGTTGCTGATGAGTCAAACCACAGTTGTATCGTTTCCATTACTGAAGAGTTGATTTGTGGCAAATTGGGTGAGTTCAGTCATTTGTCAGCAGAGTAAAGAGCAAAGAACTGAGCACACGTCCCTGAGGAACTCTGGGATATTTTTGATTAACTTGACTGAGTGTAACTCTAAAATCAAGTTACAAAGAGAGAATGTGTTGAACTCTCCGGTGACAACAAAACAGAACCATGGCACAGCTGATTTTGCTCTCCAAGTTAGTTCTGCTCTAGGTGGGATAAAGCGGCACATAAATACGGTTTGCTGTATTTTTGCAAAGGCTGACAAGATATGCAAACTGTACAGGCCTGAGATATGTTGAGAGGTACATTTTAAAGCTACTAAGACATTTTAAGTGCCTGAGTCCGGTAGACACAGGCATGTTTCAGTTGCTTTATCTGTCACAGGGACAATAGTGCTGATTTCCTTTATCTTAAACTGAGGCAAAATCAATAGGGTGATTTGGAATAGAGTGTTGAAAACAGTCTTGCACTCTGTGCCTTTCAGAGATTTGTTCAGCATTTAGTGCTTTGACTTGCATGAATCAATGCACCTCTTCATCTCCAACTGCAGAGAGGTCATGTTTTCAGGTTTTCCTGGAAAATGGCTCGCTGCTTTCAAAACGTCACGGAGGCACTTGGCAATGCTGTCTGTTTATATTAAACCTCTGTCAGATTTAAAGCTATCGCCTCTCTCCGTTTCAGCACCATGAATGGAATAGCTCAACACCCACAGGAACGCTTCAGCAGTTTTGTGTTGAAGTAATACACAGAAATACCTCAGAAGCTGAGGAAAACCTAAGACATTAACAGGCACTGCCAGAGGTTTTCATTGTTTTTCTCCCGTCTGTTTTCTGCTACGGCTTCTATTTTTGGCAGTGCACTACACCCACACCTATCAGATCCATCACTTTGTAGGCTCCCTCTGCTAGAAAGTTGTTGCAAAGGCAGCATGACCCACTTAAAGCCTTTTGCATCACCAAGGTAATGTAATGTCAATGATTAATGCGTAATGTGTTTACAGTATGCAAGACCGTTTCTGGATTTAAGCGACTTTGGTGTGATCAAAAACGAGCACTTATTAAACCCATGAAGACATTTTTTTGTTGAATAGCATTCTTTGTTGCTAACGATAACTGAAACCGTTCTATGACCTGATATAATGGTTTACCTTTTGGGGCCCTTGAAAAGCCTTATTCTTCTATGTAAGCTTCTCTTCGGCTCGACCTTCTGGCCAAATACTCTGAACTATCAGGTGTCATCGTCACTAACACACCACCTCCTGTTTCTCCTGTTTCAGCCTTTCAGGTAGTGGCTCATTGAATCTGTTGAGCTAAGTTGCAAGTACATAACTTTGAATGAAGAAGTCTTTTGTTATCACTCACATGTCCAGTGGAAAGAAATATTAAATTAGGTTACGTTAGCAGTTCTAGACTGAAACATTACAAACATTTTACACTAAATTTAAAGAATAAGATCTTGTCTTTGCAGTACTTACGTTGAAGTGTCCTCCGATATTAAAGGTAAATTATTTATATAGCACATTTTCAGCAACAAGGTTATACAAAGTGCTTTACAGGAATTAAAAGAAAATACAAATGAAATAACAAATCAAAGGAAAGACCAAAAGAAGAAAAAGAATCTAATGTTGATCTAAAGTATGTAAACTAGGTGCTCATGTTCAGGGTTGCTAAGTATCCTCTGGTCTAATTTCATTTCTGGGTTAGAAGAACAGGAGTCTAAAAAGTGATATAATAATGTTCATCCAAATTATATAAACTAGATAAACTATTGTTTTGCTACAGGCTCCATTGACAGCCCAGACCCAGTTGTGATTGTTGCGCCACCCCAGAATGCCACAGTGGTACTCGGCCATCCTGCTGTGATGGAGTGTGTGGCACAAGGCCAGCCAAAACCACTGGTGTCATGGAGCAGGCAAGGTAGGACTTTCAAAGATTTCCACTCCCTTTTGAAAGTGAGTGGAAATTTATTTTATTCACAGCTTCTGGTGCTACCTGTCTAGTCCGCTTAGTGTCATTCAATGCCCCAAGGATTCAGTGCCTGCTAGATCTTTCCTTTTTCATGGTGTAACACCAAAACCAAATTAAAGCTTAAGCACCCAAACCTAAGCCTAATCCTATCGTCTTTCCTTAAACTTTGCTTGTGAGATGAGAAGTTGTAAATTCCCCTGTTTGCAGTAACTTGGACATGTTTTCCTAACCGGTAAGAAAGTCACGAATGAGTACCACGACTTTAAAATAACCACATGCTTAATGTAAGAGCGTGGTTGTTAATACTGCATCTAGACATCTCTGCGAACCCAGAGAGCCTCGTCGGTCACTTTGTGAGGTTTCCTAACCGATCTGATGTCCCGTGTTCTTCAAAGCATTTCCTTTTCGTAACATTTGTCTGGCATTTGTAAGACTGAAATGAAGACCTCTGCTCCTGTCAGTTACCAGCAGCAGTTTCTCTGTGCTGACTCTCCTCATCGCTTTGTCTTTTTTTGACCAGACGGAAAGCCCATTTCCACAGACGTGATCGTCCTGGCAACAAACCTGGTGATTAGGGACACGAGGCGTCACCATGCCGGCGTCTACGTCTGCCGAGCCAACAAGCCCAAAACTAGAGAGTTTGTCTTTGCTGCTGCTGAGCTGCACGTTGCTGGTAAGAGCAATGTTACACCATTTATATGCTGACTTTCACCTTGAGGCATTTCTGAGAGCTGATTGAGTGAGGATAGTCCCCATCAGCATCTTCACAGTATTAAAGGCCTAATGTAATTTAAAGCATTGATTAAATGGGGACATTTTCAAAAATGCATCTTTGTCCCAAACAAGTAAGCATGAAATTTTGAAAGAGTGGAATGTAAAATAGATATTTTTGTTTGTGTGGATAACAAGGATTTCTAAGCTCTTCTTTAAAACTGCAGTCTGGATTTGAGCTACTACTCTGAAGGATTCTCCACTTTCTTCTTTGAACAGCCCCTCCGGTGATTGTTCACCCCCCGGAGTCTGTGTCCCTCTCCAGGGGGAACACCGCCAGGTTTCTGTGCAACAGTTCTGGGGAGCCTTTCCCAGTGCTGCACTGGCTGAAGAATGGCCAGCCCATTAGGTCCTTCAGACGGGTGAAGGTGCAAAGCCCTGGGGTCCTGCTCATCAACCAGCTGGCTCTGGAGGACGCGGGCTACTATCAGTGCATCGCTGAAAACGGGCTGGGGACGGCCTGCGCCACGGCCAGGCTGACCGTCATCGTGAAGGATGGTCTCCCCAGCCTCCCTCGCCACCTGACTGCTACGCCGTACTCCAGCACAACGGCCCTGCTCTCCTGGGAGAAACCCGAATACAACACAGACCAAATCATTGCCTACTCCGTGCACTACCAACTCACCGCAGGTTTGTTTTTTGTTTTTTTTAAGCGGACGTGGTAAGGAGCTAAAATAATAAAAAATAAAAAATCCACATATTTGATATAAATTTTATTCTTTTTAGGGTCAGATAATCAGGACTCTTCGTTTGCAGTTAGCAACGACACCACAGAGTATCTGGTCAAAGAGCTCCTCCCCCATACTGCCTACACTTTCTTTGTGGTGGCGTATTCGCCCATGGGAGCCAGTCCTCCATCGCTGCCTATAACCATAGAGATGCTTGAGGATGGTGAGTACTTCAACCGTCATAAAAGGCAAATGAATCTAAACTCATAAATGAAGCAAAGAAATACAAAGTAAGGTCATTCTGCACTCGGACTGAAAAGCTGCGTTACATCCTGTGTGTTCCAGCTGCATCTGAGTGATTCAAGTGTACTGAGAGGTGGACAGCGATTAGCGAATTTAACCGGGTTGGGAACACAAGCGGATTTTAACTAAACCATGTAGCATATGTTCAGCTGCAGGTCTTCGCAAATGATCAATGCTACCCATGCAAAAATGCTTTCAACTTTGTAGATACTTCACTGGCAAAATCAAGTTCACATTCTGTTTTTTAGTTTCATTTTGCTTCTACAAATGGATCTGATTTTTTTTAAAATGTCAAACTCTATCAACATTCTTGGACTTACTGTACAAGGCAATTAGCTTGGCTTATCTCCTCCTTTCCGCTCGTAGTTCCCAGCGCGCCTCCTCAGCTCTCCGTCTCCAGCACGTCCTCCACTGACATCAGGCTGGTGTGGCAGCCGCTGACTTCACAGCGCAGCCGAGGGGCTGTTACCCGCTACCGCGTCGATTACACTGCGCTGGATCAGAGTGAGTAAACTTCACAGATTGACAAGCTTGACTCTGTTTTGTGACCCACTGAGAATGACTGAAAACTAATCTGTAGAACGTAGCAATAATAATTAGAACTGCAAGCAGTTATACACGGGTTCCAAGCCCGACCTACCGGGCCCATCCCTGGCCCCGGCCCTCTCACATGAACTCCTAGCATGTCAAGAGTTAAGAATTTGCTGAACAGTGCTTACACTTTAATATTATTTAATATTAATATTAATCAAATTAAAACAAATTTACCTTATTGTTGGGTTTCCATTACAAATTATGTTAATGTCACAGAAAAGAACACAATTTCACAATTGCGGTGAAATAAGACATGAAATTAAAATCGCCCTTGGTCCCTCCACACATCAACCACACCGCAAGTAACGCATTTTAAAGTGTTGCCATGAGAATAACTTCTGCCTACAGATGGTACTATAAAGATTTTCATAAAAAATTCATACTACATCATAAATCTCCTAACATATTTCCAGACAACCATGTACGTATCTGGAACAATGCAAACCCTATCCAGTGGAAGATTTTTTTTTTTTTTTTTCCTGAGATGCAGAACAATAACAATTAAACTGACTTCTTTTTGTTACAGGTTTATTAGTTTTATCAGTCCAATTCTCTATGGATTTTATTTCCATAACAATTTTTTGCAGATAATATAAAGCAGAAACATTACCTGTCCACTTTCTCTTTCAAAAGGCTCTGTGCTCTGTGTTTTCAACAGAGGACACTGTGTTCTCAGTGGAGCTGAGAGGCAATGAGACTCAGTTCACGCTCAGGGAGCTGCGTCCCAACCAGGTTTACCGACTGAGAATAGCTGCTGGAACGGCTGTGGGCTTCGGTGTCCCGTCTGAGTGGGTCCAGCAGCAAACAGTAGCTCGCAACGGCCTCAGTGACAACAGCACAGGTAAGAGAGTGTGTGGCTCACTCGTGTCCCCATTTGCAATACGATAATTACTTCATATGTCATTTTAAAAAACCCACGAGATACAAAAAGTAGGTGACGTGTCACACAGAAAGCTTTTAAATATTAAATACTTCCTCAGTTTAGAGGCTCATTACATGTTATACTCAAAAAACTAAAGAAACAGTCTTGATTTATGGCTATAAAAGAAATAAAACAATGTTGTAATAATGTTGGGTCGTCCATCTTCAAACTCTTTATTTTTTATTTTCTAACTAGATTTGGCATCTGGTCCCTCTGGTAAATAATAATGTACTTTGTCACTAAGACGCCATAACAGGGCTGAGCAGTTTACCAAATTGATAATTCAATTTTGATTTTGGCTCAAACCAATTACACAAATAGTGTAAAAATCAAAACGATATATTTTAAAAGTTGTACTAGCATATTTCAACAAGTTGAAGGGGGAAAGTGTTGTAATGGGCTAATCTTCACATTTATGTTTTCTTAATAAAATCTTTTTCCAGTGATTTTTGCTCCTTCTGAGCTGAAGGTCAGGACCAGAGTGACCACTCTGAATGTGACATGGCAACCCTCACCGAATCACACGCTGGTTTCTGGCTACAAGCTCTCCTACCGGGAAGCAGAAACTGACGGGTTCTCCACCAGAGACAGAACGTCGCACACACACACCATCAGGCTTCGGAAGAAGGCGCGGCATCACCTGCTGACGGGGCTCGGTAAGATGTTAAAAATCTAACAATGCGCTGTTTTTAACAGATCTTTGTACATTCGTCTCGTGTTGGTCAGAGAAAATGAAACACTACTTTCAAAATACGTCTCTCCGGGTTCTTCTTCTGCGTTTTATTAGTTCCCGACCGACAGTATGAGGTGAGGGTCTGGGCATTTGACAAGCAAAAAGATGGAGCAGCTGCAGTGTGGAAGGGAAGGACGGATAAGATCCATGGTAGACGTAAGACTTCCTTTAGAGGCATGCATCTCTAAACAGTAAAAGAACCCAATGTCGACGACGCCAGAATGACATTTGCACTTTCTGGCATTCAAGGGAGTTGACCGCATGCTTGTGTTGCAGCTTCTGGACCGTCCTCGTCTCCTCCGCTGCCCCCCAGCAGCGTCCAGGCTACGGCCAACAGCTCCAGCTCCGTCTGGCTCCGCTGGGAGAAACCTCGGTTCATCAACGTGCGCATCATCAACTACACAGTTCGCTGCAGCCCGGCAGGAACCACCAACGCCTCTCTGGTCTCTTATTACACCAGGTGGGAAGATCAGGATGAGTGTCTGAAACAGTTTTCAGTATTGTTAAAATAAAGGTTACAATTTTTATATGTTCAAATGTGTTTGACAAGGTGTTCCAGTTATTCCACTTGGCTGCATGTAGAACAAATTTAAGGAGAGAGATGGGGATTTCATGTTTGAGACTTTTGACTCAAGTTGCACATAAGTCACAAAAATAAAGACTTTAGATGTGACTTAAACTTGTTCCCTAGAGGATGAGATTGTTTCCTAACAAGTGAAGTTCTTTTTATCCTTTTTCCTCCCTTTCTCCCTTTCAACTTTTTGCCCCACTTGTCTTCCTTTCTTTTCTCTTTTTTCCCTCTGTTTTTGTTAGTTTCCTACTTTTGGAGGGACGTAAGAAACTGTTACTACCAATTGGCATTCCAGTGCTGATTGGATGGAGTGGTGCTTGGTTCAATTGGCATTCGAACCGTACCAGAGTTCACCTCAACCGAACTGAGACGTCTGTTTCTCGTCAGACCAGAGTTGTCTTTTTGGTCTGCATCAGACATTTGAGTGCGCATTCATACCTCCCCAAACAAACCAGAGTTTATAGACAAATAAATTAGAGTTTTGATTAAATTAGAGTTTTGATGAAACACGGGGCTGGCAAAAATGCATCCTTTGAATTCTAAGGACCATCTAAACTCATTCTAAACAGCCTTTTCCACTAAATGTCACTCAAATCTATCTTAGATGTCCATAAATCATGTAGACATTGCTCAGACTTATTTTTGACCAAATAAAATGCTCCATAGGAACAATTATAGAATCGAATTACTGTAAGTTTTTGTGTGAGGAGAGAAAACATGAAAGCTATGCACAGCACATTGTATGGTCATTGACTGACTTGTTGATGTTCTGCAGTTCTTCCTTGGAGATCCTGCTCAGGGGCCTGAGGCCTTTTACCCACTATGAGCTGGCAGTGCGATCTAATGGAGTGAACACTGCAGGACCCTTCAGTGGCACCGTGGTGGAGGCCACCCTGCCTGACCGTAAGTATCCACAGAGCAGCACAAATACGACAAGTATGATCTGTCTTGCCCGCACTTGGTGGAAAAATAAATTTTTAAAAAAGTCTCAGCTCGTTATTTTAATTTAAAAAAATGTTTTGGCTCTCTTTGACGCCAACACTCATCCGCAGCTTCCTTTGAGCGAGTTGATTAAAGAAATTTAGATGATAATGTTTCTTGATAAGAAGTAGCAAATGACAGAGTTGGTGAGTGTTTTTTTTTTTTGAAGTTCATCTTTTTTTCTGTTCCAGTAAAAGAAAAGTTCATCTGGCTCTTTTTCCATATGAATAATCTGCACTGTGTACCTCTGGCAGTTTGATGGATCATGTTATATATGCAAGTAATTACGTGCAGATAGCAAACCAATAAATGAACTGATCAGATGGGGATTCGCGGTTGGCAGCGGTCGCCAATAACTGGCTGACTAATTAAGCGCTTAGGCATGGAAATGGCCAATGACCCCTGTTTGCTGAATTTGAATGAGGGGTGGGGTTATGTCGTCATAGCGCCGGCTAACCTCTTCACATTCTCCTCCGACGTACGTCATCACCTAAGCCTCTCCCCCCCTATTGCCCTCATAGTATATCCTCTCTTGTACCCAGGTGGCAGGGACACCAGGACACAGATGGCTGTCGGATAGCGAGTCAAATCCCCCACCGAGACAATAAACAGCCCCCAGCTGTGTGAGGCCTCGTTTCTGGGCTCTGATGACTTACCTGATCCTCCTGTCTCCCTCAGGGCCGTCCTCACCACCAGAGGAGCTGCAGCTGAGAGCTCTGAACTCCTCGTCTGTGCTGGTGAGTTGGCGCCCTCCGCTGGAGCCAAATGGCATCATCGTCAGCTACAGGGTCTTGTACACCGTCAACCTGAGCGAGCCTGAAGACGAGTGGAGGAATCTCTCTGAGGATGGTATGTTCTCTGGTAACGATTGCACGTTCACAGTCGAGATCCTGAACGCAGCTCTTTATGCCACAGCTGGTGTCGCTCATGTTTTCTTTCTCAGGGGGCATCTTTAGTGTGGAGGTCCACGGTTTGTCAGGGGGGACTCGGTACTTCTTCAAAGTGGGAGCTTCCACAAAAGTGGGATCAGGGCCTTTTTCGCCCGTTATGGATGTTCGGACTCCGTTGCCCACGTACGGTATGAATACTGCTTCTCTGCTTCAGCTATTTTAGTTATCAATAACGATACAAATGTTAATGCAGACATATCGTGCGACCTTAGTCAAAAGTAAAAACTCAAAACTAAGTGAGAGTTTGGGCAAGACTTGGAAGTTTAATGTTCAGAGATGTTTTCCAATCAATATGCCTGAGCTTGAACTGGAACATTATAATATTCTGTACTAGCAACTCTCATGTGGAAATTTTCAGTTATTTGTGACACAATTGAGAATCGTGCACTTCTTTGTGTTTCGCTCTATCACATAAAACACCAATGAGAACGTCTGAATACTTTATGCAAGCATTGAACCAGGACCATAGAAACTGTCTAACAAACAAAATGATCTTTCACTTTTCCTTACCTTTGACTTGAAACTTTTCAAGTCAAAGGTACTGGTTCTGACTGAAACCTTTCGAGTGAACAGAGTAACACGTTACCTTGTTTGCGTGTGACACTGTGAATGGAACTGGAGACGGGTGTGTGGCTGAGTTTTCCTGCCATCTGTTTTTTTTTTTTCCTCTTCTGCTAATCCACACTGCCAATACCCAGCATGAATGAATATGAACGAAGGTCTGCTCTCCATGAGTTGAATACAGCCAAATATCTTGACGAAGCATTAACGTTACCTTACTTGGAAAATAAATCCATCCTGTCTCAACTGTGCTGATTTCAATTTAGCCATCATTCCAGGCATTGCAGTTCCGTAAAGCTAAAATAAAACAAGTTTCTAGTGATTTATAAGTCAAATATGAAACTCGGTAGCAGGATGAAATATTTTTTTACCTATTGTCTGTTGTAAAATTTGTATGTTTATCCTAATAGACATCCTAATCTTTTTCTGCTTTGCCTGTTTTGCCAGAGCTGGACATTCATGCAGTCACAGGCATCATAGTCGGTGTTTGCTTAGGACTTATTTGCATCCTCCTCTGTATGTGTTTCAGCTTTCGAAACAGCAAACCCAGGTCAGTGTTTACACTCTATGCATATTTTCTATTCCCTAAGAACAGCCTGAAGGTGGATCTCAATCAATTTTAGTCCAACTAAAAGGGTTTTCCGGTGATCCAGTTAAAAAAAGTGAAACTGCTGTATTTGACAGCTCTTTAGAAAGATATTCTAGAAGCGTTTATTTCTGTTATTTTCGATAACTATCGGTATTAGTTGATGAAATCATAAAAGTCAGTTTCTTCATAAAAGTGCTGCTTGGGAGGTTAAACAGCTCTGCTCTTCCTCCTGAATCTGTGATTTTTAACGTAGAAAATGGTTGTGTGATGCTCTTGGTTGGAACATCAAGTCGGCTCAGACAGCTGATTCTTCTTCTTCCACTTGTGGCTCTCACAGTCCTGTCAGTTTCTCCAGTTATGTAGATTTGTTCATTAATTCCAGCCCATCAGTGTAGAGTCTCTGCTTCTCTCTGTCCCATTTCCTTTGTTATTGCATGTCTTCTTTAGAATTTCAACTAAACATTCCTGAACAGAAAGATTCAAAAGCAAATTATATGCAAGAGGTTTTTGTTTTTTTGTCCAATTTTTTTTTTTACATCTTATCAAAGCAGTTTTATCTTTGAACATGTCTTAAATATATGATCCTGGGTATTATCAACCATTGTACATGTTGATCAACATAAAAGGCTCCTGTTGAAAATGTACTCTTAATTTAGGGGAGTGAGTTTTCCATAAGAATTCCTTCTACTTTGATATTTTTTCACATACATTGCTATAACCCCTGTTTATTACTTCAGTATTTATTTCTCTTTCCAGCTTTTCTTTTACATTGTCACTTGAGTGAGTGTTAGACTGTGTTAATTCATGGTAATTGTCATTGGAATGGTTGTTGCACAGTTAACTAAAACAGCATGAGATTCTCCTTAGTCCAGTGTTTTTATGAATTCTTTATTGTAATAATCTCTTGCTTAAAGATATCTAAATAATTAACGATTATTTAAGTCATAGTTATCTCTAATTTCCTGGAAAGCTTTTACTCTTCCTCTGTTCTGTCAAAGCCCTTCCTGTTGCGATTCCTCCAATGTGTGAATCAGAAACTGTCATATAATATCCTATTTAAAGTTTGTAAATGTCTTGTTGTCTTTGTATTTTTTTGCCCATCCTGTACCTGCCTCCAAAGTCTTGGTCTCCTCATCTAACGGTCAGATTCCAACCCCTCACAGAGATCTGTCTGGAGGCCTGAGCTCCACAGCCGTGACGCCTCAGGGCAGGAAAGGCGGCTGCCCTGCTCCAGCCAGTGGACCCGAGTGCAGCGATAGCCACGAACTGGAGACACTGATGCCCCCAGGCCCCCAGGAGTCGGGTCAGCAGTCGACAAAAGACCCGGAGGAACAGAGTTTGATGGCAAGTTCTAATCCGGGGGGAAGGGGACGATGCTCCTGCACCTGAACCAAAGGTCAAAACCTTCAATGGGAGGCGGGGGAGGGAGAGCCTGTAGTTCTTTACGTAGTTTATTTTGTTATGTCGATAAAGTGACGATTCTCACTCTGAAGCCTCTGATGTGCTGTTTCTCTCGCAGATTGCTTGGAATGGCTCTGTGAGTCATAACTGGGTCAACAGGATCACACGATACAGAGACACCATAACAGACGAGTCTCCAGCGCTGATTAATGGAGCCCTCAGCATGTTCATTACTGCGACCAGCATGGTAACACAACCAGTGATGCACACTGACTTTTATGTTTCTATTATGACTCTCTTCCTTTTTGTTAAAGCCTGTCAACATGTCACTTTTCCTCTTTTCAATAAAGAGTTTGTCTGGGATTGAACATGGAAACATATTTTTGCGGCTTCAAAGCAGACATAAAATAATGTTTTATTATCAGCAGATTCTTTATGATGATTATAATTTTTTTTCTTAGTTCTCACTTTCTCCTTTAACATTTTTCCCTTTCTTAGTGAGGTCTTCTTTACCCACTCTGACTTTATTGATGCCACACGTGTTTTATTACTGGCCATCACAGCAATAATCTATTTTTTTCCATTTATTCATGTGGGTTTTTTTTTCTCATACTAATTGCTTTTTACTTCTCACACTCACAATTCAACAGTGAAGAAAAGCACCTGTTTATTTTTCTTCTCTTGGCGTCAGATTTATACATTTAAAGTTAGCAATCCAATTAAACCAACATACCGTCAATAACTGGCATTTTAATCCATTCAGATGTCTGACATTAATGAGGTGGTAATAAACATCCACAAGATGTTATTTTATACAACTTAAAAGGTTGAGGACAAGGTTGGTACTGAAGACAGAAAGGAAAAACAATATGTATAATTATGTTAATGTCAAGGGGCAAATTCAACTATTACTGGTAATTATTTTGATCTTAATTGCTTCTTTTGCTTTAATAAAGCACGTTCAAGCTAATTTATAGTCGCCCCGGTTAAAATGTTAGGGGTTTTGTGACACCTTCACAATGCAGTCTTGAATCACTTCTGGAATTCCAGCATTTAGTTGAAGTTCAAGCTGACGACGCACCACAGCATGAATCGAAGCAGAACAGATGGGACTAAACTCGGATATTTGGAAACTTTTATCCTCCTACAGCGAAGGAGGGAAAGGTGAACAGAATGTAAACTTTTCTGGGGTGTACATCTAACAAAAGTTTGTTTTGTTTGTTCTTCACGAGTTAGGGGTAGCAAAAAAATGTCAAACTGTGAATTTTGTGTACCTTTACACCCCTAACTCCATCTGTCCAACATTTGGTATCAAGTACATTAGAATATTCCCATCATATGAAACACTTTTTAAAACTAGAGGTACTATAGGCATAATCCAACGATCTACAGTTTCTTGTTTCTGGCATTTCAGATTTCCTCCATTGGGTCTAATGCTAGTGACAAACTGTTTGATCTGAATCCATATCAACTTTTGGTAGGATGTGTTTAAACGGAGGTATTAGGAAATTTTGCATTTTGCATGTTTTTATACTTTCATTTTAGTTTCTGCTGCTTCCAAACCTGAGCACTTTAAAAAAACAACAAACATCCAGCAAAGTTCAGCCCGTTACTAAGCAACCCAAGTGGACCTCCAGCACATTTGGCTAGCTGGTTTTACTGCTGTATACCCTATACAACGGCCACTGGAAAATATAAGCATTTTGCTGTTGACTTAACGTTCAGAAACCACTGGCTGCATTCTTGTTGGCTGTGCAGGAGGCTCTACTTTTGCTTTTCAAAGATATGCAAAAAATGTAAATGAACAATGTTTTGTTTAAGCTAACGGACCTATCCTAACTTGTTCAAGGAACGCAATAGGTCACCTTTACAAATGGTTCAAGAGAATCACCAGCTGAAGGCCCTAAAAATAATAGCAGCCTCATTGTGTTGCAGGAAATAGGCGATCATATCTCCACGTCTCTGTGCAGTAACCAGGTGGAGGCAGAAGTCATTGTGCACTCTGAGTTGTCAGACCCCAGTGGGGGGGAGAAGGAGGAGGGCAGCGAGCGGGATTCTAATGCAACCAGGGGGCCGTCGCTATCAGAGGACATTTATTCCCCTCTGAGTCGGCCGAGTTCGCCGAGAGAAGAAGCGGAGCACATCCAAAACCTTTCGGCGGCTGAAAGTCCCTCGAGTCTTTCCTCAAGAACATTGGCGGCTCGTCACAATGAGGAGGCAGAAGGCGCCAGGCAACAGCAGAACGGCGACAGGGAGCCGCAGCCGGACACTCGCCTCACCAATGGCTTCCACTCTCCTAAGACTCCGAGGCCAATGCTGAAACATGAGCATCTGGAAATGGAGGCCTCCAGACACTGCCCGTCCGCTGCAGGGAAGGCTATCTCTGCCGGACTACCTTCTGCCCCCTTCGTCAGCCCCGGCTTCGTGCATTCTACCTCAGCTGCTCACATATATCTGTGCCCTTAACTTTCATCCACGCAGGGACATTTCAGACTGGTTTTTTTGTTTTGTTTTTTTTATTTTCCAAGAAGAATCCATGAAAAAAAAATTATGCACATTATCACTGGATTTCTTTCTCTTCCTTGCATAGTTTTATAGATACTTTGAATCCATCATTGAATCCATCATTTCACATTTGTGTATACATAAGGAGTTCTTTTTTGTAGAGGTCCAGAACTGTTTCATGTTCTACATCATTGTGGATTCTTTCCAGATCACAAGAAGAAGATGAGAAAGTTTGAATACAAGTAGAGCAGAAGCTGAGTGAAGTCGCCCCCCCCAAACCCAACTTCAAGTCAGACAAAATTGGTATCAATCAACTCGACTATGTTTATGCAGCTAAAGTTTTTGTTTATGCTGCTTTGTCTTTGAAGATATTAACGAACGTTTTAAAGGTCAAACTCCTCTTCCCCCCTATTTTTACTAAATCAAAATAAAATTAAACTTTCATTAATATCTTCACCCCAAAGCAGCACAAACAAAAAACTTTGCAAACTAGCACAAAGTAGTCGAGTTGATTGACACAATTTGAAGAAAGGGGATGTGCGGGTGCTAGTTGACCTTTCATGACCCCTGGAAACATTTCTTAATATCTTTAAAATGATATTGGCACAAAAGAAAATTTTTGCTGCACAAACATTTTACACCAAATTTGCCCGATTTAACAAGGGGAGGTGGGGGGCAACTTCACTAAGGTCAGAGCAGAAGGGAGTGAACTATAGATGGGCTCTTCCTGTTGGTGGCGTTCTGCTCGGGTATGACATCACAACAGGAAATGATGGAGTAATCGGACGGGGTTTCATCAGCTGTGTCAGGGTGGGTTGCTTTATTGATATCCCCACAATGTGGCATTGAGAAATGAGCCTTAAACAGTATTCACTCATGTGAGAGTGCAGAACACCCACATCCTGTAGACTCAGGGTCCAAACACTCACACAGGGATTCTAGTTAGCACCGGTCCTGTGTACCGTATACAAACATTTCCTGAGTGGAGAGTGGAGGGTAATGGGGGTGGGGGGGGGGGGGGGGGTTCTCAGGTGCCTCAATATTCTAGGTTCATTTACCTGTGTATATTTTCTATTCAGTGCAAGTACAAACCATGTCAGAGTGAAGTGAACAAGGTTCAGTAGATGTGGAGCCACATGTCCATTTGGGAGTGTAGGGGGAACTAGGGTTTGTACTGGTCATCAGAGGGGCTATCTTGTGTCAACATCAGAGCACCTCAACGTTGACATCGGTTGCATTAAGCTGGAGGGAAAACAAAGGGGAGATTTCACAGCTATCCATCTGCAGACCAGCCTCCTGATTTAGCTCAGCAGGGATGCACCTCTGTCCATACTGATGTCAGAACACTGTTACACAAAAATTAAAACTCTTCCAACAAGCCGGTTTGGTGGCTTAAAAAGTGTTTGCCCCTTTACAGATTTTTTATCCAGTTTTTTTTTTGTTTGTTTGTTTTGCTTTTGTTTTTTGTCAAAGTTAAATGTTTCAGATCACCAAACAAAATTTAATGTAGTCTTTTCACTACAAAATCGTAGTGAATGCAAAAGGCTTCTTTTTTTTTTTTTATTAAAGTTTAGTGAAAGTCAATTTAGCTCTTTTGGAGGGTTTTCGAACATGAACGTCATGTTTAAGGTCACACCGCAGCAGGATCTGTGAATACAACATGTGTGATGTT
This sequence comes from Micropoecilia bifurca, assembly GCA_903067075.1. Lineage (NCBI taxonomy): Eukaryota > Metazoa > Chordata > Actinopteri > Cyprinodontiformes > Poeciliidae > Micropoecilia > Micropoecilia bifurca. The sequence continues at coordinate 9,508 of CAEGAF010040515.1, read as the reverse complement.
ACTTAAACCAAATGCTGCTTTAGTTTTATGTCAGACATACTAGGAAGCTCACCCTCCAGAACTTTCCAGAGTTTTTCATCTGTTCCAAAATGTTTTATTTTTCTTTTCTGAGAATGGGGTGAGGTTGTAAGTTTGAATTAATTTTGATCAGCAGTGGTTTTGGATATGAAAGTCTTACATGAATTCAAATTTCACCTGGTTTTTCTTATTGTTGGAAGACAAAGATCAACCTTAACTCCTACGGAAGTTTGCCACCGTTTCATGTTTTGTCCATTTTGTGGATAATGGCTCTGACTAGGGAACAAAAGCCTCAGAAATGGCCTCGTTGTCAATAACTTTGCAATCTGTTCTTGAATTTATTCAGGCAGGATTTGTTTTTAGAACTATTTATCCTACTTCATGTTGTGGAACAGGTTCTGTATGACTGATCTTTTGGTTCTTCTAGCTGTAAGACAATACATAATAACAATAACAATCATAGTTCAAACTTAAGTAGTGTTAGTGTTAGAAAACTCAGAGATGCTTAACTCATGACTTTACAGGGGGGGATGGATTGTATTGGATAACTGTCCCCCTCTGAATAAACGGATTTGTCATTTGAAAAGTCCTCTTTGGATTATGTGCAATTGATTTGGTAATCTGAAACATGAAAGACTGACAAAAAGGTGAGAAAAAAAGACATCTATAAGGGAGCAAATATTTTTTTAGAGCGAAATCTATGGAAAAATGACCCCAGCTTTTGTATTTATGCTCATGTGATTTTGAATAAAAACAAACATGTTGAAAATATTTCTTGTATTTTCGATCCGATTCATTTTGATGCCATTATTGGTCGGAGCAGTGTTCACAAGGACTGGTGCATCCCTCTTTTCTTTTTTTGTCTCAACGTCACTACCTCATTTCTTTTCAGGATTGTTCCACTTGTTTTACCCTCAACTGGCGCTTTTACGACAATTTTTCTAAACTCGTCTGACTTTCAGCGCAAACAGAAAGCATCGGACGGCGACTCTGCGGTCGTGCTTTTATATCGAAACAAGGAATGTATGTCCTTTTGCCATTTGTGGATTTTGTCTCTCTGTGTAAAAGCTCCTTGTTGCATTTTCTGTGCTCAACCAAAAGCCTTTGTGCTCAGTGGCTACTTCGTCAAACCTGAATGTTTGCTTCAGACGTTTTCGTGGATGTGGGCATGAGATGTTTGTGAGTTTTTGACAGTTCTGCAGCTCAACACGTCAATAGCTGCAGCTGGTGTCATTGTTTTGTGTCTTCTGTGTCACAGCTTTCAGCTGCTTCCATTCTGCCCTTTATTATAAATAGACTTTCTGAAGGCTAGAAATTCTATGATTTGATTTGAGAGAATTTTTTTTTACTTGTGATGGAAAGAAGGTGGAAACTTTGGTTTATACGACTGTAAATAGATATTCCAACTTACCATCTGTAATTCTTATACACTAGCAATAACTTTGTATCCTTTTTTTTGGTAACACAAGTTGCTTAGTAACAAGTATGAGCTTCTAAATTAAAACTTGGAAATCTGTAACAGTCCACACAGGTCCTAACAAAAATATGACTTTTTGACACTTTACAGCCACACACACTTCAGTGTGTTCCCCTGGGAAAATAAATGAGTGGCCAACACTAATGTAATTATATAAATTAAGTGGAAAGACAAATGATTGAAGTTTTTTTACCAACAAAATGTGAAAAATATGGCATGTGTTCGGATTCAGTCCCCTTAAATCTGATACAGCAAAATAAAATATACTTGTGGCGTTCCACAAGGATGATTACTGGGACCACATCTGGTCGTTTTGCACACAATTGATTTTCAGTTTTCACAGATTATATGACATCCGGATGAATATAGTCACTGATTTCCTTCAGAAGTTAAATTAGTGAATTGTCCATGTGTGAACTTTAATTTCATATAAATCCAGTTGTTGCATGAAGAAAATGACTCAAGGTCAGAGAGGAAGTTGTGGAGAAGTTCAGGTTCACATATGAATCTTACTGTTTTGCCGTTTTTATTCATAGAACATAAAAAATAATTGGAATTTGTCGTGTGCCACTTTGTGCTGATGTGTCACGTAAAATCCCAATTAAATACGGTGACGTTTGTGGCTGTAACACGGCAGAATGTGAGAAAGTTCAAGTTATTGCTTGTCTTCTTCAAAAGCCAGACCCAACCTTCCCTTTCTTTCCTTTCTCTGTTTCTACGTGTTTCTGTGCAGCTGTGACAGTCTAACAAGCTCAACCCAAGTTATTACATGTTCCAGAAGCACCTCAGTGTGTTTCCATCAGCAAAACACTGTTTCCTCTAACTGTTAGAGTCTAACACCTAACCTTTGTCATTTCAGATGCAGTGTTAGTACATTTCGAAGATGTCTATTCTTTTATTTCTTGCTTTCCAGTGTATATTTGTGATTGTGTCTTATATTTTCTGCAGTTAATTTATTGACAGAAATGAATGTTCTTGAATGATTAATTGCAACTTTCAGGAGTAAATATATATATATATATAAACCGGAAGTACTGCTGCAATTGAACAAATTGAAGTGCCAAGCCAGTTTCATTTGCAGCCGATCTTTGATGTCATGGCAGATTTGCATCACTGGCTAACTAAAAAGTCAACTGTGAACAAACGACGGGAAGCAGGCGAGGCAGAGGGTTGTAGTGTGTCGACAGCAATACACCTCGTGTTATGATGATGAGCTCTGTCTGAAAGCGAAACAACCTTCTGAAGCCAAACCAGTAGAGCCGTGCTTGTGTCGTATCGACCCAGGAGATTTCTGAATACTGTAAAATCACCCTAAAAAGACTAAATATCTCAAAACCATTCCAGCATTACTCTCAGCTGTGATTAGCCACAGTAAATTAGCAAAGGTGCTAAAGTTGCTCAAGGAACATAAATTCATTCCCCTTCTTCCCTCAGTGTATTTTGAGCAAGTTTAGTGATTGTAGTCGGGACTTTAACTAAATGCTTTACATAGAGACCTTTCTGAGCATGTTCTCCCCACTGGAATGTCATAAACATTTTCAGTCTGTTTCTTGACTTACAACAGCCTTTATAATCAGAGGTAAATATTCTAAACTCCTCCTCTGGTTGATTTTGTCTACGTTTCTTTCCCACCAACAAATGTAAACTGGCAATAAAAAACAACAACAAAAAAAAACAGCTTGGTTACAAAGAATAGATTTCCATGGCAGAATTTCACTAAATGCTTCTTTAAAAGTGACACTGAAGACAAAACTATGATTTTTGAGTTAATTAGTTAAGCAGAAGAGGTAGAAAGTATTGAACTGGTCAGGTGGAAATTGTAAAAATGTGGCTTTTTAAAAAAAAAGAATCATTGATCTGGTTGTAATGAACCCCAAACTATGATGGATCCAGCTGTGAACAGCAAAGATGAATTCTTAACTTAACTTCCAGGAACCTGTTAATATTTCCTTTTCTGTTTTGCCTTCTGATTGGCTATCTATTTGCCTCTTGTTTTTGTTTTTGCATCTTTCCCTCTCATGTCTACTGGAGTTGTGGCCACAGCGTAGTTTGCAGTGCAGGTTCATCTGCTGCATTTCTATTAAGTCTGTTTCCCTGGTGACCGGCTTCAGCTAAATTTGATCGAAATCCATGCAGCACAGCAACCATGCAGAAAATAATCAGATATCTACAGATATACTTAACTGCTTTATTCCTTCTGTGATGTCGGTAGAAGCAGATGTGTTTGTTTTTACAAGGGTAACATTTATTATTTTTGATAGTCACTTTACAACAAAACAAAAACCACTGTTTTGTATTCTGGCTGACAATCCAAATCTAATGTGAATTTGACCAATTTGACAGAAAAACATCTGTCCAGCAGATCAATTAATCATTTTAAATGTAAAAAAAAAAGGTTAAAATGTGGGTACATTTCTACATTTTTCTGTGTTTTTAGTCTGACTGCAGTCATGGTGACAGAGATTCACAGAAAACCTGCTTTCAGTTTAAAGGACACCTGTTCTCCTCATGGAACAATCACATTGTCTTAGAGAAAAAAAAACATCACTTATCTCATTTAGCATACTCAGTTTAAAAGGGATTTATTAAAATAAGATACTGTACCTCATGTTTGTTGGTTCTGATCAGCTTCTCGATGCTGCACTTTTTTTTGTAACAACTGTAAAAAAAAAATTTTGTGAACATAGATTTACCCCCAAAGAATTCGAAGCGGTTTTGTCTTAACCGAGAGACGATCTTTACTCATTACAGGTACAGGGTGGTTCTGATTAGCAATGCGACTGTGAACAAATGTAATAGGGAGGAGGATTGGGATTAAATAACTTCATTTAGTCTAAAGGGGTAATAAGTTTATAGCAAAAAAAAACATAAGTTATCAGAGGGGGAAAAAAAGTTTCTGTTTATCTACAGTAGTTAAGACCTCTGACATCCGCTTCACTTCACTTTTCTCACTCCTCTGTTCAGGCTGCTGTTTCCTGACAAGAAGGTCTCAACTCAGGTCATCTTTGCATGAGTTTGTAAAGGTTAGTGCCAGGATTAGGAAGCAGGCCACCTGCTGCTCGGTGTGGTCATTTTCAAAAAGTAAATCAAACAAGCCCTCGTATGCACAGATGATGTCTCGTTTTATACTTCCGATCTCTCCACACGGTTCTGCCTCTGTACTTTCTGGTGCTTCACTGTGAACAGATTTTAATGTTGCTATTCTTTCTGCAGTGATATTTTACTCCGCTTCAGGACAGGACCGTCTTGTCTTTTCCGGTTTTTGTGTGCTGACTCTGTCCTGCTTCTCAGCTCGCTCCGTTGTAAACTCTGCTGCTCGCATCAGACGCCTCCAACTCCATGTGCTGACAGCAACTACAGACCATACTAGCAAATTATAGGAGCACTCAGAAGAGTGGCCTCTTTTTAGGGGCTGTAATCAACTTTAACCTGTCATATTTACATTTTAAGAAGTGCAATTTTCTTAGCCCGTGAGACCATGGAGAGATTACTCACTGTAGGGGAAAAGATACACTTATAAAGCTCGGCTTGTTCGGAGAAATCGATCAAAGGATGTGCTTTGCTTGTGCTCTGTGGAGATATTTCCTGTGTTACCACGTGTGCAAATGTAGGAAAAAAAATCTCACAATGCCTGAAAACTTGTCTTATGTAATTAAACCTCAACAGTAAAAAGTCATCTGTTCGGTGTGAATGTTTTTTGAACACAAAACGTGATTTTGTTACACTGACGCTCTTAGGATATTTACAATTTTCACAGCTGGGTGACATTTTTCTTGTACTTAGCTTCCCATCAAAGTAAACCTGTAAAAGAAAAGAGTTCCCACTTTCAGGGTGAACGACGGAGTTGCAGCGTTTATGAGCATACTTAGATTTAGCTTCACACATAGAGTAAAATGAGTAAAAATGGGGCTGGATGCAAAGACATGCCACCTTTTTCTGATGTTATTTTGTCATAAAAAATCGCACAGGGGTGAAGTTTGTAATTGTAGGATTGCACAACCTCCAAATTAACGTGAAAGATGTGGAGACTTTCCAGGACTCTATAACTGTATCAGAATTGGGAAAACTCAACAAACAAATTACAATTTTGAAATGGCACACAAGAATAATTATTTATGTTCATTAAGGAATAATATTTAAAACCCCATATCTTGTTTTAACTTGTTTCTTGTCCTAATCAAACCTGAGTTTCACTGTTCTAAAACATTGCTTTGCAAGATAAAAAAATAATAATTATAATTGCATCTGCTGTCTGTGGTAATATTAGAATCAAAGAAATAGGTAACCAACAAAAAGTTTAAGGTAAAAATCATAAAAGTATCCCTGTGTTTAAATCAATAGAAACACATAATGTCTCATTAGTGTTTTGCTATTTATTCAATATAGAGTCTTGTTTTTAAATGTCATGTAACAGACAGAAATGTCAACGTATTTCATTCAGATTTTATGAGTCTGACCAACACAGAGTTTTGTTTGTAGATGGGCGGCGGAAGTGACATGATACATCGTTTTCATATTTTATTTATAGGTACATATAAAGCGGAAGTCAGGCCAATATTTATATTCACTCCCCTTTAATCTAAAAGCCATGAATAAAGTGTTGTGCAGTCAATTGCCTTCAAAAATCACATTAATAAATAGATTCCTATCAGCATTATTTTTAGAGAACAGGCCAAAATGTTGAAACCAATCATTTTGTTTCTAATCTGAGCTCAGATTTTTTAAAAAGTTTTATCTTATTTATGTTTGTCCTAAATATAACATTTTTCTAAACTATGTTTATAAAAACATATTAAAACATAGTTTATTAAAACAACTATGTTTATTAAAACATAGTTTATTATGTTTTAATAAACTATGTTTTATTTTTATTCCAGTATATTTTGTCTGCTGTTAGCTGCAGGATTCTGTATTGTATCTAACAAAATGTTTTGAAAATAACAATAAAAAGCAACAATGTGGTCTTTGTTACTGCAGGTACATTATCTGACCTGGAGACGGTTTTATAATGTATAAAGGTCCCAAAAAGCAAAATAGTGTAACATTAAAACACCAAAAACAGAACAAATGTCAAAAAAAAGAAATTTAAATAATACAAAAATATTCTCACCAGCTCATATCACTCCTTAATCTTTTAAAATGATTCTGCAATTGTTCTTGTTATGCCTCCAAATTTCATCTCATTCTCCTAAAAAATTGATGTTTTCTATTTTTATTATTATTTTTCTAAATTTAGATATTTTTTATATTGTCTTTAATATTGTACTTGAACATTTTGGTAACACCAGAAAGGTTCAAAGTCAGGCCAAAACTCAAACAGCTCTTCTCTACATGTAGAAAAAACAAGAAACGACTTACATTGAAATTTGACAAGACAAATACTCCTTTCCCCACCATCCAGACTTTTGAGTGATAGGAAAAAAAACTGAATTTCCTCAATGAATTTCAGAAACTATCATCTTTAGAGTTTACCATTACCAATCAGTCAGGTGGAATCCAATCATACACAAAGTGTGACATCTCTGAAATGAAGTACATACATTTATGTCATGTTGGTAACTGGCCTGTCAGCTTCCATTTGGCCTCGTACTGTAGCTAGGCAACAAAAACAACGCTAGCAAAAGCAGAGCTTCCGGAGGTCATGGTTGTATTTGCAATATTTAGAGTAGCCAGCAGGGGGCAGTATTGTCATTTCTCACTATTTTTTAGGAACGAAGCAACTTAATTTGTGCCACTCCCATGGAAGACAAAAGGCAGCTGTGAATTCTGGGCCCTCAGATCCGGTCTGGATCAGCAACTGCACCTAAAATTTTTATTTATCTTCTGAAGGATCAATGACTGATGTTCAAAAAAATGTATCACAAAAAGAAAAAATATATACAATTGTGTCCCTTTAAATAAATGGAGAACTGTCCAAAGAGCATCATCTTTCTACTCAAAAAACAAACAAACAACAACAACAACAAAAAAAACACTGACTCAGAGAGGCGATGACCAGATAAACCTACAAGAGTTGAGACGGGAGCAATGAGCCAACATCACATCCCACAATCCTATAGAGTCAGATAAAAGCTCTAGCTGAGTGACAGAGGGATCAACCTCACTATCTTTAGTGTTAAGCACCAATCAAGGTTTCAATGCAGATCCCAGGGAGGGATCGAGACGTGGCGTCGTGTCCATGTCACGCGTACTAACAATACGGGCCTGGATTTTAGTTTTCTGTTGCATTGTGCCACCCTGAAATTGTTTCCCTCCTCCAGCAACAACGTGGAGTCGTCTGGGTTCATATTTCACCTGAGAGACAGGCGAGGGGAGTGCAGGAAGTCAGGTGAGGGCTGTGCTAATGAGGGAGAGCTCGCCGCCTGTGGGGAAATAACTGAGTGAAGATGTTGAAACGGCCCATTCATTCTGCCTCCTCCTGCCTGTGCTACTACAATGGGAACCTCCCCTGGCGAAAGGCACCAGCAGAAAATGAGAGTATCTGGAGATAGTCTCAGCAGCTGAAGCAAAAAATAAACAGGATCGAATTTGGACTGTGTTGCATTAGCAGTATTACAGGGCATTCTGTGTCTTACTAATGCATTCAAAGTCCTTGGAACTTTTCAAATGTTGTCACGTAGGAGCCACAAACTGTCTGATTTGAATTTTACGTAATAGACAAATTTAAAAAAATGTGTATAAATGTGAAGCTGAAAGAGAATTTGGGGACATTTCAGTGACATAAACTTGTATTCATCCCGCTTTATTCTGGTACTCCAAATTACAGTCTACTGCAGATGTTCAGAAGTCTCCTAATTAGTAAGTAGCAAGGAACATAAAATGGTCAAGGATAAGACTGTGAAGAAGTTTAAAACTGTGCAAAATTATAAAGTGTATTCCAAACTCCATGTCACTGCTAAAATGCTTCAAACGAAGCATGAGTGGTATAACTACACACCTACCAAGATATGGCCATCCACCAAACTGCTGGTTAAGAAGGGCATTAATTAACCAATTAACCGGAATCTGCTGCACTCAGATTGGGCAATCGGTAGCCATTAAAGACAAGTTGGGAATAAATAAGCAAAACACCTTTTAGTCCACTGAGGGTTTTTGTTGTTGAACATTAGTGGCAGTGAATCTGTGCCCAGGCGTTTCCAAACAGCAAACACTGAACACATTACAACACAAACAACTTATCTTCAAAACATGTGAATTTACCAGCACAATACTAGTAACTCTACATCTAGAACCATTCAATTAGCTAGAATAAATACCTAGCAAACAAAATTATTCAACTTCTCAAGGCAGTAACATCACAGTACAGCATGTCCAACCAGACCAGATGGGAATGAGGACAAATTACTACTAAGGCAACATCTGGATGTGGGTTTAGTGGTCTGTGTGTGAGTTTGGTGCTCTGGTGGGGTAACAGGGAAGCAGCACACTGAAGTCACCGTACTAGCAACTGAATGTAGCTTGTCTCTGGAACATAATGCCGCTATATTGAATGTGGAAAAGGAAACACAGAGGAGATTGTATTAGAAATATATACTTTTTCCTGAAGATTCTTTACCCATTTTCCTCATGCATGCTAGTCTCAGTTTTCAGCCGTTATGTTTGGAAAAACACACAGATCCCTCCTTAGTAGGAATTCGCTCAGCCGATTGGTTTATTTCACGGCCAATGGTAAAATGCCATGCATTCAGGGAGTCGGAGTTCTTTTGCTCTCTAGTCATTAAGTCGGACATGTGAACACAGTTTTGCCAGTTTGCATGGTAGATTCCCAGCAAAGATTGACCAGTACTTGTTCACACCATGTCAAAAGACCAACAGATGTAGATGGTGGGTGAATGTCTGGAACCAAATTTAAATGAATATCCATGGGAATAGTGAAAAGCTGATGTTTCCAAGAACTCTTTACTTAATTTGATTGAGTTTGAGCTATTTTCCAAAACAACTGGCAAGAACTTCAGTTTCTAGATCTGCAAACCGTTTTTCATGCTAGAATTTTAAAAAAAAAAAAAAATATAT
>CAEGAF010040508.1:0-14461 GCA_903067075.1 Micropoecilia bifurca | reverse complement strand
AGACGGTTCCATCTGGGAGTGATGAGAGACAATGACGCCTTAAGTGTTGCTTATATCCACAACCTGCTTGGTCTCTAAGTGGTGAAGCAGTTTGAAGCTTCATTGCCTCATTAGCAGCTGGTCGCCGCATGTTATGCAGAGCAGCTTGTAATGTGGGACTCACCTACCAGTCCGGGATAAATCCATTCTCTTGTCTCTTCTCTGGACCTTTTTCCCTTTGAAAAAGAAACTTTCCAAAGACATCTGATCTGTTTCTTACTCATTTTGCTGCTTGTGGCTCAGTGTTGGCACGCAAGTAACCAAGAGAATCCGGTTAAAGGATTTTCAAAATAAAAGATCCTTCAGATTCAAATAATACATAAAACGGAAATATTTAATTATTTCTTGTGCGGCCCGGTATCAATTAGTCCACGGACCGGGGATTGGGGACCACTGCTACAGAACAAACATTTTTTGCTGTAAAATGTAATTTAATTTAATTTCCCCTGAAATTGGAGTGTTTCCATTAAGCAAATTTATTTTTGTAATTTCAAGCTGAGCAATTTTGATAAATGAAAGACACCTGATATCTTAGCTTTCATTTTTGTTTTTCCTTTCCAGGAGAGCGTCACTGTCTCATCAAACCCCGAACTTCTCGAAGGTGGAATCCAGGATTCATTTCCCTAAGCGAGGCTACAAGCCTCCGAAAGGCAGGAATTCGTTAGAGAGAGCCACAATGTCGCCGCAGCCCCCCATCGTGTTTAAATCCCCCGCCGACATTGTTCAGGAAGTCCTGTTCAGCAATGACAGATCCTCCCCCGGTGATACCGACACGCCCACCAAGGCTGCCAGCTACACCGTCCCTTCAGAGTTCAGGTGTCGGCAGCAGGCCACCTCGCTGGTGAAACAGCTGCAGGTACGATCTGGAGGAAGCGCGTCTCAGCTAGCGACCTACTGCAAACCTGACTGGCTCCGTGTGCACAATGGTGAAAACGGCAAGGAAATGATACTTAAAGGTTGGGTAATATTAGCATCATGGAGAAACATTGTCGGGACAATGGGCTGAAGACATTATGTTGGAAAGAGGAGGAGCTTCTTAAAGAGACAGAGGCCCAATTTCAAGGTTTTAAATTAAGGCACAATATTAAGTAAAATTAACTTTTTTGAGCTGTACATCGTGTTATAATGTTCCCTCATCAAAACAAACCTGAAGTGTTGCTTTCATGCATGTTTGAGGAATAATTCATCACTATGGCAACCATTCAGCTGGGCAAAACGCCTGGGTGGACCTAGCCCCGCCTCCGAGGCGCAGCTCCTCCACTCAGTTCCTTCAAACTAGCCAGCAGCAATTAGCAACCATCCGGTGGTGCTGAGCTCATCAAGCGAGCTACCTGTCAGTTCAGCGCTGCTGAAAATGTTTTAAAGGGCTAATGGAGGAGCCATGTTGGGACAACCTCCTGAAGGCGGAGCTTCAGAAAGAATATGAGTTTTTAAAGAGACAGAGGCCCAATTTCAAGGCATTAATTTACTATATAAAACTTATTTTAGGTCATAGTTGATGTATACGACATTTTTTAATCAGCTGAAGTTAACATAGTTACTTGGTTGGGCTATAAAAAGACAATACATAATACACTGTAAAAACACAAAACCATACCATGTGTTTTTTCTAGATTCTACAAATTTGGGAGCATTATTTATTTCATAGAGGGAGCAATGCCTATTAATCAACATGAATATGTCATGTAAAGGTGTCAGATTAACCCAGATAGGCTAATTTTCATATGTAGCCTCCTAATCTGCTGATGGACAGGATTAAATAATACAGTTAACATGCATAGCAAACAGACATGACTTATGATTTACAGTGAGCATTTATAATAATATTAAAACAAGTCACATCCGTAAGAAGAAAACATTATTTCATTTAACGATTATTCAAGGTAGGAGTACAATTCAGATTATCTATTAATAAGTGCTTAAGTAAAACTGTTAAACTTTCTTGAAGAGGATTTAAGTATATTTCAAGTTCAAAGAAGTATATTTAAAAAACAACAATGTGGGAAAGACTTTGTTTTCTTTCCCATTATTAAAAAGTTATGTTGCTTCATCTATGCGTTCATTAGTCTCTCAGTGGATTCATTTATCCCTCAAAAATTATTTTACTTTATTTCAACTAACTTAATTTTATCTTCTAATTTCAGAATCTGGTTTTCCAGAGAAATATCCACTCACTTTGTGTCACTCTGCAGGAAGACTACGACAGGCTGCTGACCAAGTACGCGGAGGCGGAGAACACCATCGATCGTCTCCGTCTGGAAGCAAAGGTAGTTCATCTCTCAGGCCGTTTCTCATATTTGAACTTTTGTGTTCTCTCAGGAAAGCATCGCTTAGTAACGATGTGATTTATCACTAATCCCACTTTTAAAAATGCCTGCAGTCTCATTTCCCAAAATTGCTTTTAGATTGAAGATTACATGGAAGACTTTAGGTTGAAATTAAAAAGAAAAAGTAAATCCAGCTGCCTTTGTTTATTTTATTTGACCACTCTGCAGCTCAGTGAAATAATGCGTCCAGTTTTATTCTTGTTCCAAGATGGCGCCTTAACAACAGCTGAGTGCAAACAAATCACATTTCAGGTGAACATTATGGTAGTTTGTTGAAGGTTTGCATCTTTTTAAAGTTACATCCAACTTTTTATTGGTGAAAAACAAGTTATTTTGTCAGAAAGGTGCGTTAAATCACAAGCTAAAACATCATGTGTCCTGTAGAAGAATCCCACTTCTTCATTTTAATTTATGTAAAAGAAAAATTCAGTTCAAATACACTGCAAAAACACAAAATCTTACCAAGTACTTTTGGTCTAGTTTCTATTGCAAATATCTTGGTACTCTTGAAATAAGAGAAAACTAAATCCCAATTGACTCCGGAACAAGAAATATGGACTTATTTTAAGACAATAATTTATTGGTATTGATGGAAAAGTTCACTAAAAACACTGAAATAATCTGCCAGTGGAACAACTAGTCTTAATCAATTTTATAAATTACTGACTTAAAACAAGCTCATGTTTCTTGGTGAAAAGTTTAAGTAAATTTGTGTCAATTCAAGTATATTAGATTTTTTTATTAAATAAGAAATTAATCTAAGTTTCTCTGCACTCATTTATAGATTTTTAGATTAACATATTTGCATTTATTTTTTATGAATTTATTTATATTCTGTCATATTGAATTACTTTCATCCCTTTCTATATATATATTTTTAAACTTCATCTCTTGTGGTTATATTTATATAATTAATGTTTAACACCAGTAGCAATTTCCCCTTGGGAATCAATAAAACATATTCTATTCTAATTAAAAATAAAAAAAATCTTGACCTGTTGTAAAGTTGACCTGAATTCAAAGTACAAATAAATAGAGGCTGTAAAACAAGATGGCAGCTTTGGTGAAATTTATTCAGATTTTTAAAAAACATTCAATATTCAAAAACTCAATTAATCAGTAAAAATGGATTAATCGCCCAACCCTATCTTTACTTTAACATTCAGTTCCTGGAGATGAAATGTGTGAATGAGCCAAATTGTGAAGCAGAATTAGATGTTTGGAAGCAGGTGATTTATAATTTTTTTCAATTTTTTTCCGTGCAGGTGAATTTAAACTCTGAGCCTCCGAAGGCCGGTCACGCCGTACCTGCTGGGCTGAACCAGACGGCTTCAAAACTCTTGAAGATGGATTTATGTTATCCTCACAGAGCTGTGACCAGCTCTCCTGGACAAGCTACTCATCAGGGTAAAACTGTCGCCTGCTGCCTCTTTCTAATCTGACTCGTTTTTACAAAGGGAACTGAAGGAATGCGTTTCTGTAACCAACCTGTTTGTTGAACAGAAAAGTTAGACGCCTCTTCTTTGCCATCCGACTTCGGACAACAACTCTCCAACATCCTCTTCACTCAGTCTGAGAAGTTTCTTCAGCAGGTAACAAAAAGAACTAAAACATAAACAAATTTCTGCCAATAGGACTCATAAATTTTAATTTGGATTTTTTTTTCCCCCAGGTGCAAACTTTTGAGGATCTCCTTAAGAATGATAAACTTGCATCCTTAGAAGAATTGAAGGTGAGAGCAAACTGAGCTTTGTTCAGTGATCTGTCTGGCTGCCGTTTTTCCAACTTGAGCCGTTTCTCTCCAGTGCGGCGTTTCTCAGCTCTACGAAGGGCTGAACTTTCTAGAGAGAGGATACCTTCTGGCTCGAGATGAGCACAAACTCCTGCAGCAGAAAGGACTGGGAACCCAATATTTTGACCCCGAACGGTGAGCAGGAGAGCCAAAATTAGGTTTAATAGTCACTTATTCTGACAATTAATCGATTAATCGAATAGAAAAACAAAAGGGCACATTCTGCGGATTTAACCATAAGCTTATTCTATAAAATATTACAGATGTAATTAAGCTAAACTTTGTACAGTTATGGCTTAGTTACTGCTCTTAGCAGTAACAGAGTTGTCTGCTTATTCCAGTTAATGATTAACCGATTACTAAATTAGTTGACGATTATTTCAATATTTGATTAATCACAATTAATCGTTTCTGCCCTAAAAACCTTTTCTGGTTTCTTGGCATCCGGTGTGTTTCATAGAGTTTTTTTGTGTGTGTTTTAGGACCCTGGAGAACCTGATCTTTCAGTGTGGGCTGCGGATGGAGGATCTGAAGGAGCAGGTGGAGCAGGTTCAGCTGAACCTGACTGAGCATCAGCAGCCGATTCAGCTGGAATCGGTTCAGCAGAAGCAGATTGAGCAGGTGGAGCAGATTCAGCAGGAGACGTTTCAGCAGCAGGAGCCAATTCAGCTGAACCCGATTGAGCATAAGGAGGCGATTCTGCTGGTTCAGCAAGAGCAGATTCAGCAGAATCAGATTCAGCAACAGGAGCAGCTTCAGCAGGAGGTTCAGCAGCACAAAGCTGTTGCGTCTGAAGGAGAAGAAACCCAGACTCAGCTGCAGGTTCCAACACTTTCTTCTTTCTCCCTGTTAACGCTTTGCATCTCTGAATGCAACAGAAAATCAGAAAAACATCTTTGAAGTTGGAGACGTATTTCCTGTATAATTTGGAGTAGGAAGGTCACATTCAGTAATAAATCTGAGACCATATTAGTGATTTTATTTATTTATTTCAGCTGATATTATGCAAGAATTATTCAACCAAAATAGGGCTGCAGCTCACGGTTATTTTAGTAATCAATTATTCTGGCAATTAATTGTTTTTTTTCCTGATGATTAATCGATTAATCGCAAAGAATTGGCATTTTAAAATTATAAAAAATGCAAATAAACAAATAATTCAGTTCTTTTTAAAATAAGAAATAAACATTTTATTGCCTAAAATATAGAGACAACATTTCTTTGGTGTGCACTTGTGACCATTTGTAGCAAACGATCAATTTGCAGCTAAAAATCAGTATGGTGTTGAGCTAAGTTTTAAAAATTATTTATTCTATATACCAATTAGTATTAGGAGAGCAAAAAGTGTCTAACAAGATTTCTTTTTAAGAATATGATCCAGGTGCAGTTAAAACTACCAGTTGAGTTTTGGGTGGAACAAAGTTTTTAGTATCATAAATGTAAAATGTATTTATTTTTATAAGGTTTTGGTGAAACTGCTGCCCTAAATATGTTGCTCTTTCAGTAACATTTTGTGAGTTTCTGTTCTCCAGTTAACAATTAATTGATAACTAAATTAGCTGACGATTATTTCAGCAATCAATTAATCGCGATTAATCTCATTAATTGTTTCAGAATTAAGCACACAGGTTTGTGTGTTAACTCAAACTCTTAATCACAGTTTCTAAGCAATTTTAAGAGTATTTTTCAAAAGTGGAGTATTGTTTTTTCCACACATTGATTTGAATAATCAAAGTTGATTTTAATAACCCTTATTAAAGTTAATAAGGGTTATTAACATAGGAATTTTCCTAGAAATTTAAGCTACTTCAGTATCTTGTGTTAATAAAGGAGTATGAAGGTTAAATCCAGAAGAAATCTTTTCATGAAAACCATAACATTTTTATGTTATGTATAATTCTGACCATAGTTTTTAATTAAATTAAAATATTTATATTAAATGTCATTAAAAATGAAGGTGTTTGTGTGTTTTATGTGTTTGATAACTGAAACCGCCCTCCTCTCCTTTCAGGGTCTGCCTTCCCAGACAGGTTTTGGTTCTGCAGCAAAGCAGGAGATAAACTCAGCTTGTAAAAAGAGTGAGGAAGAGGAAGAGGAAGATGCGGCTGAAGACGACATCATGTCTCTTTACTTTGGATCTTTGTCTAGAAGGGTCAAAAATGATAAGTTTGAACAATCTGATTCGCTGGATTAGTAAGTGGAGTTTTGTTGATTTAAGCGTCTTGTTTGTTTTTAACATTCCCAGAAAATCACAGTGACCAGATCTGATGATCAGTAGCCATTTTGGATATGAATGGAGAATCAAAATGAATCTTTTTCCACTCTTTCAGCATGTTTACATTGTTGTTGTTTTAATTTCTTTTTCCTGTGTTTAGCTGCCGAAAACTGAAGGAGTGTTTCTTAGTTCCCAAACCTACGTCCTCTCTTCCTTCAAACTCGCCTCCGAAGCACGGAGAAGAGAAAGAAGAGCAGGAAGGTTGGAGAAATGGAAACGGTGATGTCCAGGAAACTTTTGCACAGAGGTGAGTCGAGGTTGAATCACGACTCCTACTGTTCTGCTGATTCTGAACTGATATTTCTGTCAAATCTGAAGGGAACCTGTTATCCAAAATTCACATTTTATATGTTTTTATGCTTCCATTTGGGTCTCAACTGCTTCTGAAAACCAAAGCTTTTTGCTGTCTGGAGAATGAGGCATTTCAAAAACCTCCTGATTGTTAAGGCACTGAGCCATTGCCTAGCAACTTAGGCAGAATGCCAACACTTTTGTTCAGCTGGTTTTACAATAGCTGTACAATGGCTGCTGGAATAGACAAGTGCAATAGACACTGATAGACAAGCTGCTGACTCAACATCCAAAAACCACTGGCTGCATTCTTGTTGGTTGTGCAGGAGGCTCCACTTCTGCTTGTCAAAGATGTGCAGTTGTATAAATGCGAATCTGTTGGCAGCCATTTTCACCTGCGACTGTAAACGTTGAGTTGGGGGGGCGTGGCCAGCTGGAGCTCACCTGGATTTAAAGTGACAGAGACTCCAAAACACCTGAAATCTCATTACCACGAATGATTTTGGTCAAAAATGGAATGAACATATTCTGTATCATAACTTGTTAAGGGGGAGCATAACATATTGAAAGGGGTGTGAATATTTCTGAAAAGCATTTTAGTGTTTTTATTTTTGAGGTTTAGATAATTTTGCCCACTAACCTGTTTCTGCAGCAGAAAAGTGGAATCGGACGTCGACTCTCTGTGGCGCAGTAAGACCAACCTTCCCTCCTGCAGCCCGTCCTCCACGCCAACTGCTACTTCGGCCCCCAGCAGGAAACGTATGGAGTGGAGCACCAGCCTGGGCAACGCCTGCTGCCTGGCAGACCAGAGGAACTGCAAGGTCCAGACAGGAAGCAGGCGGGTCCTGTCTCAGGTCAGCGCTGACTGGCGCAGGGAGTAACATCTTCCAGTGGAACTAGTACTTTTGTAGTAATTATTTACTTTATAAACAGCTCCAATGTCTTTCTCAAAAGCTACTCATACGTTTGTTTTATCCTAATTCAAGTGTAATAAGATATTTGCACTAAAATCTAGAGAAAAGTACTTGGTAATATTTAGTGTATCTGCAGTGAGTTAATGTCAACAGAAATGTTTTCTCTGTTTCACTGATCAGGATCAAATCTCCCAAGAGACGGACAGCGGCTTCCTGGGCTCCGACAGCAGCCATCAGATTCCTGGTGAAGGTCCATTCTAC
Organism: Micropoecilia bifurca; assembly: GCA_903067075.1. Classification (NCBI taxonomy): domain Eukaryota; kingdom Metazoa; phylum Chordata; class Actinopteri; order Cyprinodontiformes; family Poeciliidae; genus Micropoecilia; species Micropoecilia bifurca. Next base: position 6,562 of record CAEGAF010040508.1, on the reverse strand, counting down.
CCCTACCAGATGGCAACAGAGAGGTGGGACACGTCTGAAACCGATATCTGGGGTTTAGTATTGGCCAATAATGATCCGATACAGAAAATGTTTCTCTTTTTAAAAAACGGACGTAAAGGAACTGAATTAGAAATTTATTTTATAACTCAGCGCATTTAAATACACGATAAAATTCACAAGTTTGGTGAACGAATTAGGAAAATAACAGCCGATGTAAAGTACATACTAAAGAAACTAAAACGTTAAGTTGGTTAAACATCTAAAAATAAACTGTAATGAACAATTTTTTCAGAATATGTAATTAGGAATTTGCATAGAATTAGACTGAATAGATCTGCCCTTATGGATCAGAAACATTGTCACTGATACTTGATCTAGATTTGTTTCAGTATCAGGACCAAGACGGATATTAATTTCAGATGGGTGCGTCTCATCCATCGTGTTTCTGTTGCTTTGTTTCTGCAGCGTGTCGGCGCCTCAGGACAGAAGCCCCAAAAGACCCCTGTCAGCCAGCCAGCTGGACGCGGGGCCCAGAGACGACACCGAGCCGGAGCCCCGTCCGAGGAGGAGCAGGCAGAGGAGGTCCACCTTCTCCTCCAAGAGCTTCATCAGCCAGAGGAAAGAGGCCGGAGCCGACGCCAGGCCCTCTGACCTCTGGAAGCTCTATAACCCGAAAACACGCGACATTGAAAGTCTACTCGGTGTGAACACAACAGGTTTTTATCTCAGATTAATGTTTGGTAGAGCACAACCCAGAGTAATGAGAAAATCTACATATTTGATGCTTTTTTTCTAAAATATCCTAAAGAGCAGCAATGCTACCTGACATGCTTACAAAGCAGCCAATCCAGGAGCTCCATTTATCGTCCTTGGAGCTGATTGGATGACAATAAAGACGAATGTGTCTATATTTGATGTTTGAGCTATTAAATAGGAAGTAGTAAGCATTTTTACAGAGCAGACTTTAGCTACTCAAAGGCAGCTGCATACCAAAAACCCAATATATAACTATTTTTCACTTTACGATACATTTTATAAACATATTGACCCAGAAATAAACAAAAGTCAACTTAAATGTAAAAAGTACACTACTGGTTACAATAAAAAACAAAATGTGAACATTTTTAAGCATGAAAAAGTAACAGTAATCTGCGAAAATGTATAAAAATCAGACTTTATCTCCCAAACTTATATATTTACATTAATTACTGAATAACTTGCCTTCATACTGCACATTACGCAAATGTGTATTCATTGTTGTTTAAATGTGTATGTTTGGTAAATAAATGTATTAATTGAACTTCATCTGGGCTTCAACACCGGCTGGCAAAATTATGTAAATGGATTAGTGTGTCATGATATTTTCGCTAACTTGACAGTACTTTTAAAAACCTCAATAAAACCAAACTGTTAAAAGTATAAACCAGATGATGGAGACCAGCTGCTGATTTCTCCCTCTGTCTCTCCCTCAGCTCACTCGCCCTCTGAGGAGCAGCAGAGCACTCACTCCACCACTGGCTCTCTCTCCAGCTCCCCACCGGGCGGCGCCAGTTGTCGCCATGGCGACGCCCCCAGAGTGCAGAGCTCCAGCAGCGGGGGCGAGGGGAGCCCCATGTGAGTGTGTGAAACTGCAGTTGCCACTGCTATGGCCGAGCAAACAGGGCCGACTCTGCTCTGTTCAGGTCGCCCTAAACAGGCTGGTTGTTGTTTTTCATCAGGTTTTTAGAAAAATGAGTTACAGAAACATTTCAGTTCCCTCTGGATCAGTGCAGGACTTTAAGGCTGAGCTGAATTGGTTCCAATGTCAGAGTTTGTTTGGTAACAAAGCGCCTGAAAGCCTAAATTTGTTAAAAACGGCATTTACAGTTGAAACCATATATTTACATACATCTAATAAAATGACAGTTTTTTTCTCACTGTCTGAAGTTTAAATCCGACTAAACTTTACTCGTTTTAGGTCAGTTAGAATCACCAAAATTATTTATATTTGCTAAACTTAGTGAAAAAAAATTTTGATTGTTTTTTTTAGCTTTTTTAGAATATTATGTTTTACCATTGAGTTTTTGAATTAATATAAGTTACAACATGTAATTTCCCCTTGCAATCAGTAAAGTATTTTTGAATTTGAATCAGGAAACCATTTATCTTAGTGCAACCTGATTAGTGATTTCAACAAGTTATTGATCAGTGTAATTTAAACAAGGTTTGGCTCATATTTTATACAATAAATAAATGTATTGAGAGGTTTTGTTAAATTAGTTTGTTGTTAGTCAGGGTGTGAGAAATGTTTCAAAACATTACATTTTGTTATATTTTAGTTTGCCTTGTCATTGTTAATAACAGTAATAAATGGTCATATAATTATTAATTGAAACAGGTTTTTAAGTTAATTTGTGTGGATTTACTGTGAAAATACTTGATTTGCTGCTGATTATTTAAGTTAAAAAATGCACATCTGGATAACAAAACAAATCAGTTTTATTGGTCTTAATTGAATTCTTGGTTTTCATTGGCTGTAAACCATAAACTCTGACATTTTCAGAAATGGAACAAATTAAATTTATCACACTGTATTTAAATTAAACTGCAGGAATAAATATTCTGGTTTATGGAGATGTTCTGTTTAATCCTATTTAATTTTCTGTATTTTATTGCAGAATCTGCTGCTTTTCAGTGAGATTACGAATAGGAGGTACAATCTGTTGTTCACTGCATGGTGTGGTGCTGCATGTTTGTGGGATTTAACAGAAATATTCCCAGTGAAGCAGCTTTTCTGACTGGTTTGCTGTAAAAACCCAGGCTTCCAGGTAATCGTATATCTTCTTATCCTGAATGTCCCGATTGTTTTTCTGCTCCGCAGTGACGCGTTCCTGTTGCTGCAAGCCGAAGTCGACCACCTGAAGGAGAGACTGGATATTTCTCAGAGGAACGAGAAACCGCCGAGCTCAGCGAAAAACGAGAAGCTGCCGGGCGCCGCGACGACTTCGGCTCAGGAAACCTTCTGGCGCTGCTCGTCTCCCATCAGGTCAGATTTTATCCTCCGCCTGCAGCGCCTGGAAAAGTCTTGAGTGAAGCAATACCTGAGAACACACTGCAAAAACACGAGCAGTTCTGATCTGCTTCCTACTGGAAACACCTGAAATAAGACAAACCTAACTTAAAAATAATTTTCAGCAACAAATATGAGCTTGTTTAACTCAATAATTCCATAATATTGATGAAAAAACTACAGATTATTTCACTGGATGGGCAAAATCGCTACAATACTATAATCACGATATATTGTGAAATATCTCGATAACATCTCAGACGATATTCCACATTTTCTGCTTCGAGTTTTTTTTCTGGTTTTGAGGTGTGGAGGATTTTTTTTGTTGTTTTTCAGTTTTTAAATGTATTTTGTCGCCCTTTTTCCAATCCATGGATCTCTGCAGCGACAACGGTCTGGAGAAGAGTTTATTTCAGATCCTGGATGACATCGAACCCGAGACGCATTTCAGTAAAACGGCCAGAGAGACGAGAGACGCTGCTGCGCCAAAACAACAACAAAATCACTTCTGTGAGTTTACCATGACTTTAACTAGACGCCTACAGGCTGTTTAATCAGCTGCAGTAATTTAAAGGATCCTGGAATCCGTTTCCTCTGTGTTTTCCCCCTCAGTCACAGGAAGTTGTTTATTGCATCTTGTTTTGTTGTTTCCAGTTTTGGGATCAGAACTGGATCAGCTCCAGGCTCAGGTTTCCAGATTCAACCAAAGCTCTCTGGCGCCGCTGAAGGTCTCCTCTAACGTTCGCAGAAGGAACATACAGACGAGTAAGGATTTACCTCACATCCTGCTGGTGATTTAAATAAATAAAACATGGTTTTACTCAGGGTTTGTTTCTGCAGGGATGTCCTCCACTCCGGACGCTGCAGACAAACCTGACAGCCAAGATCAGAGTCGTCACTGTCCTCAGTGTACGTCTGTCCTCAGACAGCCTGCCTGTAAGTCGCCAAGCTTCATCCTCAGGCTGAGGCTCCGCCCACACCTACACGATTCAAACCAATTTAAGAAGAAAATTTCAGTCATTTAGGCTGTTCAACTTCAAAAAATATACAAAACCAGCCCAAGTCCCAAACCCTGATGAAACAGAAAGGGGGGAAAAGGAGCAAATTTTCAAAAAATATGCAGAAAGTTTCTAGCAAAAACTTACAAATATTTTGGAGTTTGAAAAGTTGAAAATTTGCTAGAAAAAACTCTTAAAACATGAGATTAATTTTAGAAATTTTCCAGAAAAACTTTGAAATTAGGAAAATTTGGTAGAAAAATATTCTAAAATTCTGAGATTAATCACAAAAATTCTCAACCAAAAACAACCCAGGCAGATTTCTAGAGTATGAAGAGTAGAAAATTTACCAGAAAAAAAGTTTTTTCCAGGAAAAACTTTGTAATTTTGGAGTTTGAAAAGGTATTTTAAGAAAAAGTGTTTTTCTTAAATAATATAGAAACATACTGCGCTTGTTCTCATGTGTACCAGGCCTTCATCTACTGTCTGAGTTTTATTTAAACATTTTTAACACCTACATAATGACTTCTTCTGCATAATTGATTAATTTTTGTTTGCTATGTGCTGCTAGGTCCACCAGGTGGCAACAGAGAGCCTTTGGAGTCTCTGTGTTGGTGCCGCTGTTCAATCTGTGGACTCCTCAAACTGCACAAATCCACAGATTCAGGTGATATTAGGACAAAATAATCAGTTAACACTGCCAGTGGTTAAAAAAACACTTGAAAATTATGAAATCAAAGAAAAACTGACTTAACTGGATGTGAAACTGTTTTATTCACAGATTGTTACAGATATTTTCCAAGCACTCACAAAAACCACCAGTCAGGTTCCTCAGACAGAGCTTTCTCCAGGAGGTTCAGGAGATCAGTTTCGCCTTCACTTCCGTATCAGGAGCCTTCATACCAGCAGCAGCTGCTGTAAGCATGAAACCATGAAAACTGTAACAAACCCAGGAAAATGCATGAGAAAACCATCAACAATGTAGAAGCTGTCGGCCTTTTTACCTTCATCTACAATGATTTACACAATTTAATACAAAAATTTGACCGTTTTATCAATTTTAATACAGTTTAAATTGTTTTAGTTTATTATTGAGCTAAAATAGCTAAAGTAAAAAGGCATGTTTTTGGGAGGCATGTAATTTTTGTACAACTTTATGGAGAGAAGTTTGAAGTTTGAAGAGTCAAAAATATGCAAGAAAAATAATCAGAAAAATATTGATATTAATAGAAATTTTCAGACAAAATCTTTTAGATTTTTGGGTTTGAAAGGTTGAAAATTTGCTGGGAAAAATAAGAAATTTTGAGAATAGAAATTTTCTAGAAAAAAAGTTAAAATTTCTTAGTTTGAAAAGTTTCAGATTTGATCGTCCCAGGCAATCGCCTCCTCCAGCCAGCAGAGGGCGCTCTCACGCACTCATATAAATGGATTTTGATGTGAATTTTTATTTAATTGTGCTTATTTAGGTCAAAATGAACAGAAATCATCAGTTTTTCATGATGAATGGAATTGTCCTCCTATTTTTCCAGGCTGCCCTCCAAACCTCAGTACTCCTTTGCTGACACGTCGCCGGGCCACGGCTCAGGACTCCGGCGGCCCAGAGAGAGGAAGAGCAGAAGCTTGCACGTGGTGGAGGACCAGACATCGCTGGACGACTCTCTGGAGCGCGCCATCGGCGCGGCACGGTGCATGAAGCGCACATCCAGCAACATGGCGCACTCACTGGCGTCGGGCCTTGTCTACCAGAAGCAGCTCACGCAGTCCTGCTACTACTAGAGGCGAGCCGCTAGCCGAGCCGCTCCGGTCACAGGCAGGGACAGCAACTCTACCAACATCAATAAAAACAGTAACTTTTACACTTTGTTACTTTTTTGTGTCACTCTCAGGAGAAACTTTTCTGTTTGGGTTTGAAGTTGAATTTTATTGTCTTCTTTTTCTGAGTTTCAGTTATAAATGTAAGCTAAGTTTTGTCAATATGTCAAAAAAACATTATTTTGTAATTGTGTTATTTCCCCTTCCTGTCTTTGTCTTTGTCGTTTCCAGCAGTGGTAACATCCTGTTGTGGGTCACCTGCAAAACAAAGTTCTTTTTTTGTTTAGTTTTTTTCTTACATTCCAGTTTTGATGAAGTAAAAAGAAAAAAGTCTCATCCCAGCACAAAAAACATAGCATTTTTAAAAATTGTTTCCCCATCAGGCAAATTTATTTTTGTAACTCCAATTTTCTGATCAATGGAATCACAGGTGATGAAAATAAATTAGTTTGTTCATTTAATGTTCGGACAGGCACTAAAATAACTAATTTTTAATAAACACTGTAGATCATATTGATTTAATTACTTCACATTAACTTACATGTGTTGTAAATGTTTTTGTTACTCACTTTTCAGTTTGTCCTGCCTCCAGTGGAGGAGTTTAAGTATGTGGGGATCTTATCTCAACAGGCGGATTGGGGCAGCGTCTGCCGTGAAGCGGGCGCTGTACCGGTCCGTCGTGGTGAAGAGAAGCTGAGTCAAA
>CAEGAF010040507.1:0-10994 GCA_903067075.1 Micropoecilia bifurca | reverse complement strand
CTGTGTCCTGGGTGCTAATGCCCTCCCAATCCCCACCCAAAAAAAACACCCTCCCCCCCCCCCACCCCCCGGGACCCCCCCCCCCCCCCCCCCCCCTCCCGGGGGCATCAGTCAGTGAACCAATCCATCACAGGACTTTTGTGTTGATGTGATGAGGTGGGAAAAAAAAGTGTAGCTGAGTGAGGAAGAAAAGGACAGATGTGGGGTTAAAGATGAAGAACAAGGCAATGGGGGAAACACTGTAGAGGGCTGATCACAGTGATGGATGAGAGAGAAGATGGTGGTTGATAGTTACCCTCCTTTTTTTCATTAAAGTTTTTCTCAAGCAAGAAAAATGAAGGTCTGAAAAAAAGATTTAAAAAAAAAAAAACCTGGAGAGAGGCTGAAGCCGGTGGAGTTTAAAAAGGAGTGGAAAAAGAGAAAAATCAAGACAAGCGAGGTTTCCCCTGCAGGGCTGTGTGGCTGGCTGTGTGCTCCTGTTCTGTTAGGCAGCCGTGGCTGGCTAAATAAACAGCCGTAATTGGCTGTGGAGCCCCACTAGTCTGGGGTTTCACTCGCTTTCATCCTCTGGAAGCTGCTGGGAAGCTGTGGGAGAGAGGTGAGGTGAGGCATCATGAGACGCACACATGTGCTCAATCATGGGTGCTAACGGGGACCAGCGGGACAGATGTGAAGACGGTGAGCTCTGAACAGAAAGAGGCCGTGGCTTCACTCCGTCCTCGTTCCGCCTCGACGTAAATTTATGCCACACTGGAACGTGTCGGTGAGCCGCCGCCGTCTCTTCCTGCATTTCAGCTCAAAGAGCGTATTGTGACCACCTGCTCAGCTCGTCGGGGGGGCGGGGGGGACGCAACATGTATTTACGCACACTTCCTTATGTTTCCTTTAACAGATGATCAGTCAGGTAAAAATCAACAGCGCCGGTGACTGAGCATATTCAGAGCTTTAAGGAAAATGACAAAACTGAAATCGACACCGTGGTCCGACAATAAGGCACAGACATTTTTGTGGTTGATGAGGAAACACAAAAGGAGATACAAATCACGTCAACACCCAAACCGAGTGGAGTTGAATAAAGTCAAGTCAAGATGAGGCGAACAGGTACAAATGGGAAAGAAAGCCAATACTCTTTAAAAACAAAAAAAAGACTTTTGGCTTTACTTTTAGCAAGAAGTTCCTCTGATGTATAAACTCAATAAAATACATACAACATTTATCAATTTTTTAATTTTTTTTTAAACTATTCATTCCTTTTCTTCAACTTCTCAAAATACTCAATTACTACTTTTAGCTGTAACGTGGCAAGATGTGAAAAAGTTCAGTTTTAATACCTTTTTAAAAAAAAACTGTAAGTCATAATAGAAATAAATGCCATATCCAACTGCCATGTGGATGTTTAAAGTTGAGACTTAAATACAATGAATTATTAATTCCAGGCTTCAAATAATTTTGAATGAACTCTAGAGAATAACACGTTTTTTTCCTCCTCTCTTTTCCCACGGCCAGGCTTTTCTACATTGTTGGTTCCATTTGGTGGGAACCTGCCAACAGAGGGTGTCCTATGAAAAGAGAACACCTATAAATACTAAAACTGCATTCTCAGTTCGATGGAAATGTGCTGTCTTAGTAAAAGAAAGTGGAATATAAAGAGACTCTCACTCTCACCACGCTGGCCCTTGTCCCAGAATGACTGGAGAGAAAGTATTGTGAAAGAGGTTGTCATGGTAGAGAACAGTAGAGCAGAAAAAAAGGAGAAGCACTACAGGGCGAAGAGAGGAAGATTTGCTGTCTTGATTTCTGTGCCTTGTCTTTTTTTTGTGTTTGGCTTGAAAAGCGAAAAGCAAAGCAGAAAGGAAGAGACAACATGACTGATCAGAAATTGCTTTATTGTGTAGCCAAAGTTGGATTATAAACGGTATTTGATATAAATTGTTCCAAAGAATGAACTGTTCTGTGCAACAAACAATGTCACTTGTTAAAAATGTTGGTGCTTTGCAAAAGTTTAACATTGGGATTGTTATGTTTATGTTTATTGCCCACGTCCTTTTCTTGCTGGACAAAAAATTAAGAAAGAAAAAAAAACTGCAGTCACAAATAATAGTGGTTTTTATCTTCAGTCCCAAGCCTCTAAATGATGGCTGTAGAAATCATGCAACTCACACATATGTGTTAATTGACTGTGAGAATGCTTCACATAAAGTTGCAAGAGTGAACACAAAAGTGTTTTAAAAACACATTTTTGACTCAGCCGGATCATCTCTCTTCCTTATTTCATATAGTTACTACTGCACTGAATTATATACCGTCTAAAACGTAAACGTAGACATTTTATATCTACTTTCTATCATTTTAAGTATTGAAATCTACTCTCTGAAGAGGATGTCTGTCTCCCCACTGTGTTTTTGAGCATCTCCTGAAAATTAAAAGGTTCGCAGCGGGATCATTTTTGGCACAGGAGACCCTGATTGTGATTTAAGGAGCCGAAGGCGACGCCGGCCTGAGATCACGACCCCAGCCCCCCTCCATCCTCACCGAACGTCTCTCCCCCTTCAACTTGCCCGACTGCTGACTCTTAACACGGCTCCTCGCGCAACCTAGGAATCCATGTGAGCCATGAGGGGATATTCTGTGTCCCAACGTACACATGGGCGTTCGTGTTTTGTGGAATCAGAGTCTCCTTATACAAGCTGTGCATGTGTCAGGCACCTCATGTATCAGACAGCACCTCTGCTCACTGAAGCAAAATGAAAAAGAGGCGACCGGTTTTCCTATATCTGGCTCATATATGCCGCTCAAGATCCAGACACGCACAAGCACATACACACATACATACATGAATAATTGAGTTCAAAGGAAGAACATGAAAAGAGCATTTTCCTTTTTGAACGCTAAAAAATGTACATATGAATATGGTTGGAAGGAGTTGACAGTAATCACTCCCCTTTGGGGCAGAGAATAAGTGACTGGTCTGCCGATAAAAAGTCAAAGCCACACAGAGAGCGACAGAGGAAATAAGGACGTCATGGGATCGTTACTGAACAGTGAATATATCTGAAGATGTAGAGAGCAGACAAGGTGCAGGATTATTTAATACGGGCAAAAGTGGATGGCAATAACTTTTTCAGAAGAGCTCCCTGAAGATGACATTTTATCAGCAATTCCCTTGCAGCATGAAAGAAAGAAAGATGGAGTGGAGAGAGAGAGCTTCTTCCGAAAGCGGCAGGCAGCCAACAACAACAGCCGACTCCAGTAGGTCGGCACAGGAAAGGGGGGAGGAGGGCAAGAGAGTGGATCTGTGAATGTGTGTGTTTTGAGGGGGGCGGTGGGCGGTTGGGATGTGCTGTTAAAGCCCTTATGTGTGCACCCTGCTCTCCTCAAGCGTTCCCGTTTGTTGTCGGCGAGCCAGAGGGCCTTCGGCTGGACCCGGTCCCGTGGGAGTCGTTGCACGGCATTCCTTTCCCATTATTCCAGGCGTCTCTTTACGAGCAGCACCATCCCCGGATTCGGCTGGCCTTCCCTCTCGCCCCTGATGTCCTGTGTTTTCATCCTCGTCATTATTTGTTGGGTTATTAGCTGCTGCTGCCCAGCTGAATGACGGGGATGTGCCAGAGGAAGGGAAGAGGGAGGGAAGGAGCGATTCCACGCGCTCCGAAACCTTCCCCTGGTGTTTTGAGTGTGCGCTTTCCTTTTCGTCATTAATCAAAACCCGACTGCGTGTCTAGGTTTCACAAGGCCGAGAGAAGCGTTTTAAATACGTCTCGCCAACGCTGCCATCCGAACCCACAGCAGTGAGCAGGTGTCCCACGTGAATCTTTTACCTCCTCATCGCTGCTTTTGGTTCTTTCTCCTCGTTACCTTCTGCCCTCTGTCCAAGCTTTCGCACCGTCCTTCCTCCTCCTTCGGTCTTCCTCATCTGGGTCTCGGTGACCTGGCAAGGAAGGAATGCTCAGATCAGAATGTCGTGACTTAAAAAAAAAAAAAAAAGCCTCTACCGGGAGGGGCTGGGGGGGCCTCGGGCCTGGGAGGGACCTCCTGACTTACGGGCTGACTGACAAGTACAGGTGAAAGTGGTTCAGGTCGTCCTGGTGTCGATGAGGACAAACACACACATTCAAACGCGTACACACACACACACACACACACATATCAACAGGCTCCAGCCGGGCTGTGCCTTCTGTGGGAAAGAAGGGAAAGATCAACCACAGCTGTGACGGGGTTCACTGCAGAGAAAGTAGATGCTTCCTGACCCAGGAGTCATGTGGCGATATCACATGACTATTTTTGATCTGCTTTGATCTACAGCTCTCTCTGTTTCGAGTTTGCATTAATTTTGCGTCCACATGGACAAAGAAGCAAGATGCAACGTCACAAGGCACAAGAAAGTCACAAGAAAGAAAACAAAGACTGACAAAAAGGTGGATTGAACTAGAAGCCAGGGCTTATTTAGCTTCTTCCTCATTAGCTTCTGTCAGCGTTAGATAACCCAGGCTGAACTAACAAATGGTTTTAGCAATGGCATACCCACACTGTATGGGTTTTTTTTTTCTTGTACAGAGGAAACACATTCCTTAGCTGCACCTCTGACCTTGGAGAGAGTGAAGAGATCCTGCAGAAATAAAGGAATAAATAAATAACAAAGAGTCCAGGCTTTCCTCCAGATGTTACATGAACTCTCTCCCTCTTGTGTGAGCACAACATGCTTCATTTGCAGATAAAATTACTTGGCAACGCTTTTTTTTTTCTCTGGCATACGATTTCAAGATGCCTCCTTTTTCAATCTAGTGGTAAACTTTGCTTGAAGGTTTTGGTAATTAGGAACCTTCTCCCTGCTCTCTTTTAAAGCAGCAAAGCTGCTGTTTCTCTGGGTGGATTCCCTCCTTTGCTACCTCACCGTTTCATGGCATCTAACACCCCGACTTCCTCCAGGGAAGGATGCAAAACTGTTGCTGCCAGCTAAACATTGCCGTTATTTTTGGCATCAAAATTATATTTCGCTTTCACAACCCATCCGCCTTATTCTTGTAACCCGCGACAGTTCAGGTGAATTATGTTTGTGACGTTCTTACGTGCAAACAGATGATCTCTTGCAAATCAAAAACATTTTTTTTAAATGGCAGAGAATCAACCTTTACACCTTCATCTTTAGAAGGTCTTTGATTTCAGGGCCAAACAAGTAAAAGTCTATGGTTCTTAGAGGTAACTTTAAAATCAAGTTCTTTAATGACATTAGTTCTTGGTTCCTGATCTGGTGATAACCAGGAGTAGTGGAAATACCCGTCACAGGAAAAATGTTCAACCCATGAGCTTGTTGACGTTTTGCTGGCTTATGCGCAGCAACAGAAATACTAAATCTTGCATGGAATATTTCCATGAGTTTGTGATCATGGAAAGACAAATATAAGAAATTCAATTAAAATGTAAATTAGTTACTCAAAGAAAATATCTCTCTACGAGTGACTTGCCCCTAAACCAAGCTACTTTGTTGTAGTTTGGACTTTGACTCAAAAACTTTATTTTAGAAATTACAACGTCAACATTGTCCAAAACTGATGGCTGAACGTTCTTCCTCTTCTTATTAACAGACAACAGAAATAGCTCCATCAATTATGACAATTTTCATACCTAAAGCCACAAAGCAGCTTCAAGCTTTTGTTTGGGAAGCTACACAAATGTTATTATTGTTTTTTTATAATAGTCCCACTGTTGGTTTCTGGGGTCCTAAAGCATTTGCAACCAAATCAGAGTAAAGTAATAATAGTTTTGATCCATCCATTCCTTTGAAAAGTTAGGCCTGTTTTACAGCAGCGATGCTACCAGAAGGTTTAGCAGGTCGTGTCCATACAGAAAACAATATTACAGTACAAGCTTTTTGGCATTGCAAACTGCTCCTGTCCTTCACTATATGCAAACAAAACAAAAATAAAGACTGGATTTAAGAGTGGATTTTTGTTTTGTTTGTTTTAAATTTAAATTTTACATCATGATTGTCATGAGTAACGACGACACTAAATTATCTTTCCCTGACTTCACTCTGTCTGGCAGGATCCTCCAAGTCAGTGATGAGGTGAAGTATTTGGGAAGTTACATCACCGCTGACCTATCGGGTGATAGAGACATTTACAAGCAGCTTCGTGTGAAATATGTACAAGCTAACATGCTTCTTCAGAAATTCTCCAAGTGTACTCTTTAAAGCATATGTATACTGCCCACCTGTGGCAGCATTACAGAATGATGACATAAGGATTCCGTGTAAGATGTCGCAAAGGAGAAGTACCAGTCAGATGTTTGTAAATGCCAGTGTACCAACTTGTACTGCTGTGGTCCGAAACCTTATGTTCAGAGAATATGTAGGTTAATAGGCTGTGTAAACACAATCATATCCACTTTGACCAACCCTGTTCGTAGCTCAGTTAGATTCTTCTCTGGTTTGTGGAATCACTGGCACCTTAGTTCAAATGATAATGGATTATCATTTTATTTTTATTGTTTTTTTGTTTTTCTGTCTGTTTTTTGTTTATTATGGGTCATAGACGTACGTTATTGCCACGTGCACAGAAAATTAACGAAGCAAGCTAATAGCTAATTAAAATGAGTTTGGGGCGCACATTGGGAGAGAAAAAAGGCAAACCAATAAAGAAAGACATCAAAGGAAAAAAACATGACAGAAAAGGGAAGGAAGTAGTAAAGAATGGTGGAGCAAAAGGTCACAGACAAGTCAGGGCTGTCAGTCAGGCTTTGCATCATCAAGTTTCCTCGGTTGGGTAGAACATGCCAACTCAATGCAAGAAACGGTATATGCTGTTCTGATGTCTGACTTGGGGGAGTATGCTTCAAAGAAATAACTACTTGGGAACTACAGTAAATTCAGTATTCTATCAACATTCACACTAGATGACAACTGTGCTGCAGCTTAAAGACAAACCAGATAAAATGTGAGCAGTCTTTACCGGGTCTTGGCCAGATCTTTGGCATCATGTTAGGAACAATGTAACCTCCCCCTGTTTTACACAGCAGTTTTGAAAAGCTCACCAAGCGAGAATATGGTAGACCATGTAAGATAGTGTAATGATGATGTCTAAGGAGTCTTGGTTTATTTTGTGACATGATACATTTTACACAAAACTAAGGGTGTCCTGATATCAGCCAAAGAAACGTTCTGCATCTAAATAGAAACATTTCAGCAAAAAGCCTGACCCATATTTTTGATCCAGCAAATAGTCCACCCCAGTATTTTTATTCAGTAGTGCTTGCATCTCTCATGCAGAGCAGACATAATCACAGCAACAGCATTTGTCAACAGAGTCGTAGATGACACTACTAGAGTAGAGGCCATGTCAGCTTAATGGCAGTACTTTTCATGAAAGACCAAAAAAAGATATTAAATGCTAGCCGAGTGGAAAACCAGTGCCACAAATGCATAATAAGACCAATCTTATTATGCATTTGAAGCAGCATAATAAAAACACAGAATGTGTCATGATGCATTAGTTGACTGGACCCAAATGTAGACAGGCTGAGGCAAAGAGCTGATTTGAGAATTTAATGAAGAATACAAAAAAACAAAAATTACAACAAAAAATCTCCACAGAGTCAGCAGAACAAAAAACTTACAGGAACTGGGAACAAAAGGGAAGTAAAAGACCTGAACAGGATTAAACAAGAGGAACCAGCGAGGTTGACTACTGAACAATCAAACGATGGCTGATTAGAAACAGGTTACAGGTGAGAGAGGCGAGAGAGCAGAAGGCAGACTGAGGAGAGAGAGAGAGAAAATTGGAGAGGGGTGAGGGAGAGTACATAAAGGACTAGGAAATAAATCTAACATGAATAACTAGACCTAAGAAATATAATTAAACTAGAGTAGAGATCAGAAGTAAAATAAACTAAAGGACTGAAATAAAGTAAAACATAAACAAGATTTATTGGAATAAATCTAGAATCAATAAATCAAACTCCAAAACAACTCACCAACCCAAGAGCCTGAGAATTGTCTCTTGCACTGAGGCTAAGAAACAAACCTATGGCTCCTTCAGACAACCAACCCCTACATTGAAGGTAAGAACAATCCATTACTGGAGAGTCAACCGAGGGACGATAGATTATTTTTTCTTTTTTTTTTTTTATCACAGCCTTCAATGACAAGCGCAGGATACTCAGCGTGCTTTCTTCTTTTCTTATTGGCATTTTGGCAAACAACTATTTGGTGTGTATTACCGCCACCTACTGGAGTCTATTATGCCGAAGTGCTCATCTTAAAAAATAAAATAAAAAAAAGTTGGCATTATAGTCAGTAAATACACACTTTTAGAAGTGTGCTGCAAAATACATAGCACATTCAGAATCTCAAGAATCTTAAAAATTGGCATTTGGAAAATAGTAAGAGTAGAGCAGCTTCATGATTATAATTTGTTGCTGCCCAGCCATGTTTAAACAGGCCATGGAAATCATGGCCTGTTTAAACCTCACACACCTCACACTCCTGCGTGAAGGGACTATAAGTGTAAGCTGAACTCAACACCATAGTGCAGATGTGGTGAATTAAGTTCACATAAACACACTGCTGTGTGGCACAGCTGATACTGAAAACCAGTTGCATATGTACCCAGTGGTGCCAGCACTTCTCATATGGATCTAGGTAACCATGAACTCTGTGTGACACCACATGTTCAGGCTTTGGTTGTCATATTTGATATTGATAATATCGTCAAGTTAATTAAATGGAAATTGATCATTGGTTTTATAAATTTGTCGGTTTGTTCTTTAGAAATAACCACAGACATCTTTCTCACTAGAAAGTTAAAGTTGAAACTGAGCTTCAACTTCAACAGACACATGCATTTTAGCTTTAGCATGTTCCATCTATGCGGCGCAGTGCTTCAAAGGCAGTCAAGAGGCATATTATTTGACATTTACTTTTTATTTATTTATTTTATTTTATTTTATTGGCTCTAGTGCCCTTTATTTGAGAGTGGTCAGACAGGAAAGTAGATAATGAGAAAGAGTGGAGACATGCGGCAAGGGTCAGCAGGCCGGGACTCAAACTTGTGACAGCCGTATTGAGGACTAAGGCCTTCATACATGGTTTGTGCTTTACCCCTGTGCCACCATAGCACCATTTCTGTGAATGTTATAAAAGGTTCATATGTTTTTTGGTGAGCCTTTGCTGCTTGATCAATTCTGTTATTTTATATGCGCAAAAGATAAAGTGTCTGTTCTTAATATTTCCTCGGACAAGTCCAATTTTGTCGCCAGTCTGTCGCCAGTCTGCGACAGACTGGCGACCTGTCCAGGGCGAACCCCGCCTCTCGCCCGGAACGTCAGCTGGAGATAGACACCAGCAACTCCTGACCCCACTAAGGGACAAGGGTGCAAGAAAATGGAAGGATGGATGGATGGAAGTCCAATTTTCAGGGGGTCGGTCTCTGTGGTGAGGTGTGGGGTTCTGTGGTGTAACTGTAAAATAATGCCTCCCATATGGCCATGGAAAAAACCAAGCACATGCAGTACCTTGCAGTAGTGAATACAACCAGACCCTCGGATAGTGCATACACAAATTTTAGTAGTCGTATAATGTGAAATCAGATCCGTGATTATCTGTATTAGCAATTTGCAAAGGTGACAGGAGGAAAACAGTTTTTGGTGAATTTTGCCTGTATCTTCTGTCTTAGTTTTGTGCATATTCATATATTCCAGTTTTTGCTTCAAACTGTGTCTCCATATCCTTTATCTCTGCAAGCTGACTTCTGCATATGGTTTTACAGATAAGCTAATACTCTACCTTAATTAATCTATTTTCACACCAGAAGCAAAATGAACACTAGCTCCCTTAATCCTCAGGCTCTTTATTATATAAAAATACAGACACATTTTTACCCTCTGCTTCCAACATGTAATTAGTAAAATAAGTGTTGGACATCTCAATGTTTTTCTTACTAAATATATGTGAAATATTTCCAGTGGCATAGCATTTACTCCTAGAAATTTAGCTATGTGTAATGAAATGCAACAGTACAAGGAATAAGCATACAACACATTAAAAAAATAGTATACAAAAATCTGTCAGTATCTAGAAAGCATCGCTGTAGCTATATGCAAAGTAATATTAGCTAATTTAATTACATTTTTGGACTATTTGTAAAAAAAAAAAAACTTTGCAAAAAATCTTACTGTTGAAAATCATACAAATGACAAATTTACAATCTTACATCATCCAGTGAACAGCATTACAGAAATAATACATGAGTGAAAATAACATAATTTCACCAAAAACCAGCCATGATCAGGCACCTGTCAAAAGATCTCATATATACTTGACCAAAGAGAGAATATGTTGTAGAGCTGTGCAAAAATAAGCTGCAAGAATGGCAAAGTCAATCCCCTGACCTAAACAAAAATAAAATAAAAATGTCAACAGACATTTATAAACAAATACTTAACTGCAGTGTGCCACCACAACACTCAGACAAAAACCCATGACAACGCTAAAGTTTATAATTACAGTGGATTGTAGTGAATAATTGCATAGTCAAAAGATATGAGCTGTGACTAGTAGAAGATGAGACAAAAAATATTTCAGTTGTAACGTACCTGAAGCTAGTCCAAAGGGAAAAAAAAAAGAAAATCATCAGCATCTCTGATGTGTCAGAATCTGGCATATTTCCAAGGTTTGTCAGAGCAAAACAGTATTGAAAAAAGTGGTGATTGTTCATTGTTAGACCTATTCTGTGTGAATTAAGAAAAGAACATGACATTTCAGTATTAAACAGCAAAGCTGAGTGCACTTGTGTCCTCTTTCTGCTTCTTTAAGTGAATCATAACTCAGAATCAGTTGGAATAACTAATGATAATTACTTATCAATAACCCACAAGCTAGTAAAAAGGTGAGACAGACTGGTTAGTAAGTTGTTCATAGTTCAGATCAATCAATCAATCAATCAATCAATCAATCAATCAATCAATCAATCAATCAATCAATCAATCAATCAATCAATCAA
>CAEGAF010040504.1:0-15544 GCA_903067075.1 Micropoecilia bifurca | reverse complement strand
GACCCAAAGCTCATGACCATAGATGAGGGTGGGAACGTAGATCGACCGGTAAATCGAGAGCTTCGCTTTTTGACTCAGCTCTCTCTTCACCACGACGGACCGGTACAGCGCCGCTTCACGGCAGACGCTGCCCCAATCCGCTTGTCGGTCTCTTTTCTTTAAATGCAGCTTTGGACTGAAGTCTATGTTTTTCATGGATGAAACCATAAAGTAGTAAAACTATTATAATACTCAGTACAACAAAGTAAATACTTTGCCTCAGCAGGATTCATGTTGCTGATCTCTGGTGATTTTCACTGTTTTTTTTCTCCAACAGCAAACAACACGTGTTTCTTCGCCAAGTGCCTGTATGTGTGTAAGACAGAGTACGCTGTGTGTGGGGGCCCTGACCTGCTGGAGGGCTCCCTGTCCGCCTACCTGCCAGGCCTCACCGTGGCTCCTCGACTCTCCATCCCGAATCCATGGAAACGCTCCTACACCTTCTCCGGACGAGAGGAGTAAGAATCCAGCTGCAGCTGCTCCCAGTTCTGTACAGC
Source organism: Micropoecilia bifurca (assembly GCA_903067075.1). Lineage (NCBI taxonomy): Eukaryota > Metazoa > Chordata > Actinopteri > Cyprinodontiformes > Poeciliidae > Micropoecilia > Micropoecilia bifurca. The sequence goes on along the minus strand of CAEGAF010040504.1, from coordinate 15,008 downwards.
ACTGGAGGTCATAACGTTTAGAAACAGAACATTTAGCAGCACATTAAATGTTCCATGTTAATATTAATAACATTTTAACATGATAGAAGATCTTCCAACAGCGAACTACGGCCAATATACAAAGAAAAAAAAGGAGCTAATTTTCCCCAAAAAGCTGTTTCTATAAATCTTCTAGAAAAAATTAGAATGTTTCTGAGTTTGAAAAGTCAAATATTTTCTAGGAAATAAAACTAATGTTTTTTCTAGGAATAAACATGTTTTTTCTAGGAATAAACACCAGAACAATCTGCAGATTGTTCTGGTGTTTTATGCACAGATTCTTCTCCTGTCTGCATTTCTTTGCAGGTGGGAGGTAAATCCTTTCTACTGTGACTCCGTAAAACAGGCGTATCCTTATAACTCTGGCAACAGGTTGCTCAACATCATAGACATGTCCATCTTTGACTTCCTGATGGGTGAGTCATCAGTGCATCAACTGTTTCTGTTTTTCTCTAGTTTTTAATCAAATATGTTTTTCTTTTTTAAATCAGGTAACATGGACAGACACCATTATGAGATTTTTACCAAGTTTGGAGATGAAGGATTACTTCTGCACTTGGACAACGCCAGAGGGTGAGGATCAGGTTCAGAACTGGGCCCAGACCGTTTTGGTCCTAACTTTGATTTAAGGTCCAATTCCAGCTTGAAACATTTTTTTATTTACTGAGTTGCTGCCAGTCACACACTGATAGACCCAGTGTGTGACTATCAGCAGTCGCATAGTTGTCAAATTTTAAGGCGTTAAGTTATTACATAAAATTTTCTTTAAGTCACTTTTGATTTTTTTCAGTATTTTTATAACTGAAGGTAACATTGTTACTTAATTGTGCTATAAAATGGAACTATATGGAAATGTATGGACTTAATACTGATCTTTTAATAATTCTTCCCAGAACAAAAATTAATTAAGTCATAATTTGAGATCCATGAATATTTTATTCTAATTGCACAAACACAATCAGGAGCATTTCTACTGCATTTTGCTTAGCAGGGGAGTCCAGTTAGTTAATATTCACAAAAAAAATAATATATAGACTGGTCAATATGACCGGATAAATAGATATATTCATGTCTATGTAGTCTCACTCAGGGCACCACTTACACAAGAACTGCTTTGTTGGATTTTTTAAATGCTAAATTAATGTATTTTTATGTAATATGTAGAAACATTCAGATTAAAATCTGGAAGACACATTCCCAGCATGTCTTCCCTCTCTCTCGTTACCCTCTTTCCTTTCCTAGCACCTTCAAATAAAGAGCCAAAATACCCTAAAATATATAGAAGGAGGCTGTTATTGATAAATATAAAGGCAACTCAGAAGTTTTGAAATTAATATTCTTAATGAGAAGTCAAGCAGTAACTGGGCTCCCTCTGGTGGCCTGAGCAGCAGCTAAGTTTGCTCCTGCCTCAGGCCGGCTCTGAGCGTTACTCTGCGGTTCCATGTTGTCCCAGGTTTGGGAAGCATTCCCATGATGAGATGTCCATCCTGGCTCCACTGTCTCAGTGCTGCATGTGAGTTCTGCAGATCAGACGAGCAAAACCTTCCTGTTGGCTTTGATGAACCCAAACCTCATGGATATGTTTTCCTCTTCCTTTTAGGATAAAGCATTCCACGCTGATGAGGCTCCAGCTCCTGGCCCGACCACGCTTCAGACTCAGTGATGTGATGAGAGAGTCTCTGGACGAGGATCCTTTAAGGCCAGTGCTGACCGAGCCCCACCTGTTGGCGCTGGACCGCAGGCTGCAGAAGGCCCTGCGGGCAGTGCAGCGCTGCGTCCGGCGGCTCGGCCAGGACCAGGTCATCACTAAGGACTTCACAAGAACCACGGAGACGCCTCAGAGAGCAACGCAGAGGGAAGAAAACAGGTAGCTGAGGTCAACAGAAACTGTCTGGGAGACTTAAGTGATGACCTGCAGTCACCATGGAAACCGAGGAGAATCAGACTGGAGCTGAAAAAACAAGATGTCAGGAGATCCTTAAAGAAAAATCGGACAAAGAACGAACCACTACATGACCCAGCAAAGTTTGAAACTTTTCATCATTTAAATTAAGACAAACTAAAACCGCTGTCACACACACACGCGCGCGCACACACACACCATCATAAGCAACAGAAATACAGAATCCTCATCATACTGGCGCCTCTGGAAAAGATGAGTGAAAAGCCTTAAAATGCAGTCGACCTGATTTTTCTTGCAGTAGCAGAGTTTACATTGACACATTTTGAAAATTCTACCTTTAATATTAATCTATTTATTCTTGTGTAAAACAAAGATTCATATTTTGACAAATTATGAATTTTTAACTGAATCCTCAAACCAATTTTGTAAAAAATAAGAAAAGAAGCTAAATCTGTTTATAAATTTTGTTAGCGTAATAGCATAACATATAGCATATGCTATATATTCATGACTTCCTGTTTTCCATGGAGCTACAATAACTGGTCTAAACTTGAACACACAGTTTTGGGGTCCATTAAAAAATCTTAAACAACCAGAAACTATAGTTTGTTCATCATGAGGCTGTGCACAGTGAGCCAACACTTCCTGAAAGGTCACAGAGAACCTGAGGTCACCAGGCCTCCATAAGAGCAATAATCTCCATGCCAACCAGGTGTCATAATTCAATTCTTTTTCCACTTATGGGCACTGAAATTAAAGGTTTGAATTTTCATAATCTTTTTAGTGTGAGTTTATGCTACTGTAATAAAATCTGAATGTATGTTGAGGTTTTTCCCCACACTTCAGCCAGCGGTTCTGGTTCTGGGGGAGAGAGAAGTCATGCACTGGATATGTTGTTGGTCAAGTTTGAGACCGTGGAAATGACAGATATTTTTAAATTCTAAAATTAAATTATTTTTAAATAAAAACACATGTTCCCAAGACGATTTCTTCCCCTAAAATAACAGAAGTGTGAGTTAGGGGAGGGAACTGTGAGTGGGAGAAAAGGCAATTTAGCAGACGTTTGAATTCACTCCACCCTGTTTTCCAGACTTGTAATCCTGTTTCATCAGCAACTAGATGCCTTTTACGGCATCCGAAGCAGGCCGGGGCAAAGAAAGGAAGAAATCGACATGCATGCTCCGCACGACCAATGAAAATGAGAGGAACTCATTTTATTAGGTTTCTTGTTTCTTCATCTTGTGCTCAAACATGCAGCAAGGTGTGGATGTTGAACCGTGTCAAACAAACTCTCTGAAAGCAGACTTTGCTTTAACATGACACTTTTTCTTCATGGTGTAAGCAGACCTGTCTGAAATGAAGAACTGCCAATTACCAGATTGAAAAAGAGTAAAATAGGACAGAAAGGATGTTTAAACTTTCTGGTTATTATGCAGCACAGGACTGACACAAGTTTTCAGGAGTTACACAAGATAAATGTCTCCCTCTGCTGTTCAGATGCAATGCAGCGTTTCATAGGCGTCAGAACCTGCTACAGTAGGCAGAGGTAGAGATGAGGCAGTGTTAAATGTTTATGGGATTTTTTTCTGTCTTGGATATTTATAAGACAAAATGCTTAAATGTAGATTTCATTTAATGATCTACATTAAATGAGATCAGTGATTTTCCATACTGATCTGATTTAATGAATAGTTGCAAATGTTCATAAGATTTAGAATCAGAATCGAATTGCCAAGATCGTCTTATAGCAAAGAAACACAATGGCATCACAGCATGGTCAGCATGTGAACAGAGGGAAAATGAGGTCAGGTGTCCGTTTTATTCACTGGTATTATCACCGCTGCTGCTCTTTACTGATCTAACCCTAACTAACCCACACGATCGACAAGAACATCAAAGAAAATGGGTTATGAATCATCAACAAGTTCTATCTAAACAGAGAGGAAACATGCTAGTATTAGCATAGCTACAGCAAACTGCTCCACTTAGCAGCAAGACAAAAATGTGAATAAAGTGGAGTCAAAAAATGTAGTCATTTTAACTGCATTTTTTATGTCTGCCTTAAGACTTTTTAGTTGGTGTTCAGGTACTATTAATGTCTTCTAATAACACATAATTATGAGTCATATTTTAAAATTCCCTGTCAACTTTTAGTCAAAACCACAGCAGGATGTCGGCCGTAAAGTCTTGACTACCTGGCTTAGCAAGTTATCTGGAGGAAACCCAGGAGAAGTGAGTCCCAGTGTGAAAGAGAAACTGCAATTAAGGACTAGAACACTCAGTAAGGTACAAAAATAAATTAATAAAATAATGAAGCTGGAGAGAAAGGTGAATGACTTTTTACCTTTTTTATTGCTTAAACTGCCATCTGGAACAATCTATACCAAAAGGATAAACATCTTTGCACATACAGGAGGTCAAACTAAATACAGGTTAGAATAGAAAAAGAATGGTCCTCTGACGGGCCGCAGCTCCACGTGCTGCACACCAATCAAGCTCTCTGAAGGTCGGGCTAGAAGTGACGGACGACTACTGTAAGCCCAGGTTAGGTAAGCTAAGGCAAACCGGGACGATTGCAGTGTGGCTAAAAACGGTTCCAAATAAAACCTCCGATGCAGCTATTTACATGAAAACAATGAAGGTGACTCTCTCCGCCCTGACGGAGGATAAACAGGACATGTCATCAGTGGACACAACCCAGGAGTGACCCGGGGGCCGGCTGGGATGACAGATGACCGGTTTAAGTTCAGACGTTCCTCACACCGATCTGAACACTCCGCAATCAGTACCAAAAAAAAAAAGAACAGCTTAAAAAATAAAAAGTTAAAAATCAAACAGACATCTCAACGTGAAGCGCATACGACTGCTCTAAATGAAGCAAACAGAGACACTGCGGGTTCAGAGGTCAGCTCCGATAGAGTGAAGCAGGAATGAGGAGGCAGATCAACATCATCTCACTTAGTAGAGATCTTACAAAAACATCATATGCTATCTAAATAGTGGTGAAGCAGTTAAGCCAAAGGGATAACAAACAAAATTTCTGACAAACGCCCTGCTTCTGCAACAAGCATTTTTTTCCTTTCTTTCTTTAAATACACCCTTCTGTTCACACCGGGTCACTGGATGCTTTACAGCTTCCTGCTAGGTAAGAGTAGAGAACAGGTCAGGCTCCCCCTGCAGGCGATAAGAGGCGATGACAGCAGTGAGTCTACTCGCTCTGCCTGCCAGCTTCAGCAGCCAAATACTTCACTTTCCTTCAAAACGTGCTCCCGTTGCTGCTGAAAATGTTTTCCCATGACGTTTTACACAATACGAGTTACATACTGTTGATGTCAGTCGACGAGAAGAATCATTTATTTATTTAGTACTTTGTGGCACCAAACACCTAAAATAGAATTTATGGAAAAATAAGTGTTTACAAAAGACAGTTAAACATTTCACTCCAAACCATAAGATTTATCATTTTCTCAATGATAATAATAGAACTATTTGGACTATACTATAATAACATTTTGATTATAAACAATAGCAGAAGAGCGACCAAGTTATTTGGTATTTTTCTAAAGAAACTGAATACTGAAACTCTCATAATACTCCTTTGCCTTCTATTCTTGTAGATTTTTTTTCTTCTTCTCCTTTGAGTATTCAAGGCAGTTCTTGTGTGGTTGTTCAGTCGATTAGGAGGACTCTAGTCATTTCCTGTTGGAGCTCCAGGGAACATTTCCGCAGCTATGCATGTCTGCGCTGTGACAATAATCAACATTTGGCACTAGCCTGGTAGCTGCACAATAAAAACCCTTTAAGTTGTACAAACTCTTCCAAACTAAGCGAAAACAGACGCATCACTGCCTACGTCATCCCCATCAAAAACGTAACAAAACAATAAAACCGAATGGAGTCTCAGGTCACAGCTGATTCTCAAAAAGAAAGGATTAAAAACAAGCAGAAAGACAGTTGGGTGCGGTCGTGTTTCTGCCTGGCTCCTGTGTACCTGGAGGAAAGAATCAGCCTTCGCCTCATCTGAAAACAAAACAGTAAAAGCGCCTTGTAAGGTCTGATTGTCTCATCAGTCTGAGACCCTAAAGTCTTTCAGATCTCCTGCTTTAAATTGAAATCTAAAAAGAAAAAGTGTAACCAGAAAATATATATATATATATATATATATATATATATATATATGAAAGATAAGTAACATGTGGTGTAACTGTGTCTGCAAGGTAGCGTACAGCAGCTGTTACAAGCGCTGGTGAGTGGCTGAAAGTCACCACAGCGACACGTGGAGACGGCAAAAAACCATTTGAGTAAAACAAAGAGAGAACTCAAAAGCCAAAAAATAAAATAAGTGACAGCAAAGTAGCAACAAAAAGCAAATTGCATTTGTGGACCCTGGGTCTGAAAGAAGAGAAGGTGAGGAGGAGGGGAAGGAGGAAGAGGAGGAGGAGGAGAGGGGGGCAGAAAAAGGTGGGGAACGATGCTCCTCCCTCAGACAGACAGCGACACGAAGCTGTTGTACTGCTGGATGTTGCGTTTCAGAATGTCTGAGCAGGGGCCCAGGACGCGCTCGAAACGGGGCCGGTCCAGCTTCACACACTTCAGGGGGCCGCGGGCCACCACTGTGGCAGCACGAGGGCGGTTCATCAGCAGAGCGATCTCACCTGGGAGCAGAGACACGACTACTGAAAGGAAGCTAAACACAAACCTTAAACATTTGTGTTCAATCAGTTAGCCTGTATATCATTTTAATCAGCTCTCATCTTAGTGGTGTCCAGTCCTACATCTATTCAGTAGACAGCAGCTGAAACATCATTCATTCAATGCCAAGTCATTCAAAACACTAACAAGTGAAACTACACGAGTCACAGGAACAGCAAAGAAAATGGATTATGAGCAGAATTATCAACAAGTTCTATCAAAACAGAGGAAACATGCTAGCATTAGCCTAGCCTGCTGAATTATCAACAAGTTCTACTTAAACAAAGAGGAAGCCTGCTAGCAGTAGCCTAGCTCTCCAGGCTCCACATTAAAACACCAGCAGCAGGGCAAAGATGGGTGTTTCTAGAAGCCAAAAAATAGCTGCTTTGAAATAAAATTGGACAATGCAGCTTCTGATAGAAGACCACAATACTAATGTAGACAGTGTAATGTCCATCACATCCCTACTGTCTGCTGCTAAAAGCAGAAATCCTGGAGTAGAGTTTGTTCGATTCTCACCAAAGTAGTCAGACGGTCCTAATCTTCCTACTTCAACAAATTCTTCATTCTCGGAGCGACGCTGCAAGACAGCTGCTGAACCCTGAAAAAAATAAATCAATAAATAATCTTTGATCAGTTTTAGTCTAGTTTGTTCAACAGAACAAAAACAAAAAGCTTTATACAAGGCTTAAGAAAACAGCAAACTACAGAACAATGTAAAACAGAACTTTTAACACTGATGGGGCATATTTGATGGCAATAAAAATATACAATAGTGAACTTGTTGATGTCTAAAGAGTAAAATGTTTGTTGAAAAACAAAAGCATACCTCTAAAATGATGAAGAACTCATCTCCTGGCTCGCCCTGCACCACAATCTTCTGGCCGTCCTCAAACTGAACGGGCTCTAAGGCGTCGGCCACCGTCAGACGCTCCCATTTATCAAGAGACTCTGAGGATGGAGACAGGAAGAAATATCTGAACTGACAAGATATTTTTAGCTACTCTTTATGATATTAGGATCTTCACACAGGTAACATGATCTGTTTCTATTTTTAAACTGTTGGAACCGGAGGATCTCACCTAAAATGGACACTTTCCTGAGGAATTCCTCATACATCTTCCTCTTTCTCAAAGTGCTTCCCTACAGAGAAGGGCGAGTTGTGTTAGTGTCACTCCAAACACTTGAAACAACACAGACCAGGTAGTCATGGTTACCATGAGTATTCTCCTGTAGCTGTCTCTGTCGATGCCCCACAGCTTCACGTTGGTCTTGCCTCTGACTGTAGCCGCTCTCGGGGTTCCGTAGATGAGTGCCAGCTCTCCGAAGCTGCCTCCCTCTCCAATGCTGGTCACCCACTCGTTGTTCACATACACCTGAGCAATTGGTCAGACAGGTTTTATCATCTGAAAGACGCAGAAATGTTTCTGCCACATCACGACAACGAGATCGAGACACTCACATCCATCTCTCCTTGATCGATGACGTAGAAGTTGTCCCCTTCATCACCTGAAGGCACGAAAATAGAATATTTCGTTTCAAAGTGAATTTATGCTATGAATAATTATCTAGTACAGTGGATGTATGTTTCCTTACCTTGCTGAATAACTGTTTCCCCGGCAATGTAGGTGACTGGAAACATGGCATCGAATATGTCACTGGGAGAGAACAAGTTTATGGTTAGCTGGATGTATATTAATGTTAATAAGAACAGCTTATAAAAGGGGCAGTATTATGTGTTTTATAGGCATATAGTGCTACTTTATGGTGCAACCAAATAACTATGTTACCTTCAGTTGTTATAAAATCCTGTATACATAAAAAAATTGCTTAAAAATTTTGATTCTGCAATTTAATGCCTTAAAATTACATCTCTTTCAAATGTCCTGCTTTTCTGAAACTCCACCTTCACGGAGTCATCACAACGTGGCTCCTCTTTTAACCCTTTAACAATGATTTTACCAGCACTGCTCTAAAAAGTATAATGAGCTCAGCAAATGTGCAGGTCATCAGGGGTTTGCTAATTGCTGCTGGCTAGTTTGGAGGAGCTGAGTTGTGGAGTCATGGAGGAGGAAGTTTGGAAACTGCAGCTCAGAGGAGGAGCTGCTTCTCAAAGGGGGAATAAATCCAACCAGGCCTTTTACACAGCTGAATGGTTGCCATAGAAATTAAAGGATTTCTCAAGCATCCATGAAAAGATCAAGGCAACAATCCAGGTATGTTTTTTATGAGGAAATAACATTATAAATGATGTAAAGCTTAAAAATATCAATTTGAAATGATAATGCCTCTTTAAAAAAGTAGCTTAAGGCAGGTACCTCCTTTCATTGTCATCCAGATGTGAGAAGAGCACATTCTTTTCAATGGCTTTAGCCAAAGCAGCCATGGTTTTGTAGTCTTTTGGAATCACCTTCAGTACAAGCAGGGAAACAGATGTTTGAAGCAGATCCACAGCAGCGTTTCATGCATCATGTTCCTGATCGCTGATGTCTAACCATGCCTACCTTCCTGACGTATGAGGCTGCGTCCTCCTCTGTGTAAACCTCTGCGCTGAAGGCTCCTCTCCGCCGGCGACCCTTCACCACTGGGTTCATGGGCGGAGACACTTCTTCATCACGCGAGTCTGAGCGGGAGCTGCTGGCCTTCTGCTGGTTCTGAATCTGCTTGGCCTCCTCCTGCAGGGTGAAGGGAGAGAGGAAAATGCACTGCGGTTAGAAATCTATTGCATGTAGAGACGCCAATTTTTCAGTCTAGTGGTTCGACTCAAACTATTTTTAATTCAGAAACCAATTTTTTCAATTCAGTCTAGAGATTGTGTTTACATTTTGTGACTGACATGAACAAACAGTGTACATTGAACATTCAATTACTGGACTGTATCAAATTCCATCAGTTTATATTTAAAACAAAAATAGGTTTGTGCATAAAATCCTGCAACTTAAATGACTAGTATTAGGTTCTCTTAGCTGCCTGGCTTTTTCTTAATAAAAATATCAAACGCATACGGTGACCATGTGGACAAATAGGAAAATAGAAACATGTTAAAATATGTTAAAATATTAGCATTTATGAAATCCTGGGGACCAATGGAGCTGCGGACTTAATTTGGATTTAACAGAAGTGGAAATAATTTAAATTAATTTTAATTGTATCTTTTGATTAGTTGTTTTTAAGACTAGTTGCGGGTTTATATAGCAGTTCACTGACGATGTTTTCCCATAACATATAATTACCCAGTGATATTTTCACTTTTATTGTCTACTTAGCATCTTTTAATACACAAACCGGTGGAACGCCGGTGGACCTTCTCGGCGCCCCGACCACAGAGCTTAGCAAGTTTTCTGGGGAAAACCCTGAGTGCACACTATGGTTTGCTGTTACGAATCACAGAGTCAGGCCACAATTAACTGAATGAGCAATCAGTGTGCTGCGTTTGTAGCTTATGATTCATAATAAATGAATTACTAAAAGGAATTTGCTTATCAGTAATTATTCTGGCTCTTTTTTTAAACTCCAAAGTTGAACATTACAACCAGAGGTTGAAGGACACTTTACTTTGAGGATGAAAATACAACAAAACAGCCAGTTAAATCAAGTCTACAAGGAAGTCTACTGGGATAAAAATGATATTTGTTTTATCTTTATAAAAAAAATTGTTGCCCAATTTAGGCTGCACAACAACAACAAAAATCTTCTTTAAAGAGTTGAATATTTTCAGAAAGCGCTGAGTGTGTATTTATGTTTTATTATACTGTGTTAGTGTGAGTATCCAAAAACAAAGCAAGCAGAGAAGGAAACACTGCAAAACAACTACCAACACCATGTAAGACACGGTACTGAACTGACCTGACTGGAAGCCATTTTGTTTTTTTTAATTTAATAAATGTACTACTCTATTTTAGATCATATTGACAAACATAAAATGTGCTTTTCTCAAACACATTAAAGACAAAACAAAAGCCAAAACCTTAACAGTAGCATTGTAGAAATAGAAAACGAATAAAGCATGTTTAATCGATGATATGACTGTAACAGCTGAAGAGTAAGTGAGAAGAATCCATTATTTTGCACACTTAATGAAGGCGGCATGATGCTTTGTTTACCACTACAAACCACACCAAACACAAACCTTTTCCAGCCTCTCGAAGTATTCCCTGAGGAACGCCATGGGCCGGTCAGGCCTGGAGGTGCACAGCTGGACGATGCAGTCCTTCAGCAGCTGCTGGATGTTGTGTTTCTGCACGTACTGCTCACACTCCCTGAGGCTCCGCTCCTCCTCGCTGCTCGTACTTCCAGATGCCATGACGACAGCCGCGACCCTGCTCTATGACCTCTGACCTCAACGCTGGAGAGGAGACAAAAAGCCCGACGTCAGATTAGAACTGCACAACGGAGGTTTTGAGAAGGTTAAGGTGGCCGCTGTGTTGTTGAAACACTGAAATGAAGATCCTGAGAAAGGATGAGACACGGACTAGCATAACTGATGGGAACGTGAGAAAAATAGAACCCGAGTGAGACGAGGCGGGGAGACGGGGTTTTGTTTTGCTTCCCATGGAAGCCTGGTCATATGATGTGATCACACTAATGTGACTGAATGAAGATAATTCAACTATCTGATGCCTCGTCACGCACAGGGCCTACAGCTGCTGTTAAACAGGCCAAACCACAACAGGATTCATACGCAGCACGGAATTTCTACAAAAATGCAAAAACATCCTGACCTTAGCTGCTCCGCAGGCTTTGAGTTTAAACTGAGCTCAACCTGTTTCAGCAGCAGCACTGATCCTCAACTGCTGCTAGTACCAATCAATGTGTGCGTTTTAGAATAAAGAGGACCAGTGTCACCAGCAGAACAATCCGATCTCCGCCTGCATGGGGACTGAGCAGGAACATGTCATTTCTAATCTGACAACTGTGCAAGGGAAATTAAAGACCAGTTATCAAACTTATAAAACACAAATAATAATAATCCAGGCACAGATTCTAAGCAATAAAGTCCGTTTGTACTGAAAACTTGACAGGATTGTTTTAATCTAACCTGTAAGCCAAGGATGCCTCTGTTTTTGGACCCACATGTAACAGCTATTAGTAGAGAATTTACGGGATTATGTAATGGATTGATCCAAGTAGCCATTATGGCGGTCTGGGTCTACCGAAAATCACATTTAGTCTTCAGTTTACTTGCACAATTTCACCTGCTGTCCATCAAATAATGAACGTCAGTTAAAAGTGAAGGCATTTTCGTCATGCATAATAACGTGGCTTACGAGAAAAGGACGAAATGTGTTGAAGGAAAGTCGATAAATGCAAGTGTATTCAGTAAAACTGCTTTTTGGAATAAAAATCAAATGTCCTGTCTGTAGGAGTATCGCCGTGTAGGTCAAGAAGGCCGACGGATGAACTGAAGCTACCCACAGCAAACAAATTAACTAGGAACTGGTTGAAAAATATTCCCCTAAACGCAGAAAAATACTAAATAAAGGTTGTTTACAACTGCCTAACTATATTTGGCCTACGTTGTGCGTCAACGACTGGCTTGCTGGCTCTGTGCAAAGGCAAAGCTCTCCTCCAATGACGCCATCTTGAGTTCTATCATAAACAAACGAGAAACGCAGGAAACAAAATTTCACCTAAGCAAACTGCGGTGAAAAGACACAAATACTCACAAAAACTGTAAAATCCCTCCGAGCCTTTCGATAAAGACTCGGCACGTCTGATATTTTCACAAAGCGCACCGTTACCAGATCTTCCTGCTCGCTTCGATTTTTTTTCCGAGCCTTGGACCGCTGCCCCACCGGATACGACTGAGAACCAATCAGCAGCCGTCACTGACGTCAATTCTCCCCGTTCTGACATGTGAGCCTGTAACCCGTAGCAACCTTAAAGGAGACAGCGCGGAAACGGTGACGTCAAGGAAATGGTTCGCGCACACACAAAAGCAGTTGATGAAAAGAGTTAGATTAAAAATCTACGTTCTGTTACCGGAACACGACTAACTAATATGAAAGCAATATCATCATCTCCGTTCACTTAGTTTTCACATTAATGCAACATGAAACGGTAAAATGCGTATGAGAGCATTTGAAAGTGCTTTAATCGTATGCAATACCTAGGTTACAGTAGTGAAACTAACTGTGGTCAGAATACGGGCCTTTTACGAAAGATTCAAAAAATCTTTGAGCAAAGGAAGAAAGTTTTGTCTTATTAATATTATGGACAATCTGAGTGAATATAGATCTAGGCTGTAACATATGTATAAGATATAATGATTTGTGTTGTCAGCATACAGTTGGATATGCTGTAGGACCCTTTCATCTAAAATAGGGGTTATGATGTAGATGTTAAATAAAGTGGCCTAAGAATGGACCTTTGAGGAACTCCACAATTAACTTTTCACCCAGATTTACAATCATGAAATACCAAATTAAATCTGAACCCAATTAGATTTGTAGTTTGTAAATGAGTTCATAAACTCTCTTTTAAACTGAGAAACAGTAGAAGGTACTGTTCTACTATCAGAACAATAGATTGGAAAAGGCAGGCCAATAACCTTTTACTGTTTATTGTTCCAAATGTGAAAACCCATTGATTTGCTAATTTAGTGACCCATCATGATAACCACTACCAAGTAAAAACATTTACTACACTTGTGCTCTGTTGTCAGGCTTTTTACAATTAGGTGAATATTATTAGTTTTTTATTACTTTTCCATTTAGTGTTTCTGGCTAATGATTGTTTTTTCTTTCACTGGTATTATTTTGAGAACAAGTATGAGTAAATAATCCAGGGAAAATCTGCTACGAAAAAAAAATGCTATGTTCCTTCCCCGAGAAAAAAGCCATACATGACCAAATGACCATCCATCCATCCATCCATCCATCCATCCATCCATCCATCCATCCAACCATCCATCCATCCATTCTCTTTACAACCTTGTCCCAAGTGATGTCGGGAGAGGTAAGACCAAATTACTCCAAACTTTTTTAGCTTTTTTAACTTCTCTGGGTTGTTTTTGTCTCCATGTTTTATCCAATTAAATAACCAAAACAATTCCTCGTGATAAGACAGAAAGGTTAGTCGACCAATCAGGCGTTTTATGCCTTCTGAATAGGCAGTTCGTGGTTGATGTTTAGACGATTTATCCAATCATACGTCAGTGCAGAAAATGTTGGCCAATAGCAATGCGAGAAGGAAGAGGGTTGACCTGTTGGAATGAGCCAATCGTTACGCGGCTGAGAGTGACGCATCCTCCCATCAGCTGTTTTTGTTTTTCCCCGAGAACACTGGAAGTTTATAACGGCATAATAACAGGAATCCTGACTGGCTACGGTCAAACATCGTATTCTGGAGGTGACAGCGTTGATTTTTAATCTTGTTTCGGTTCGGCAGAACTCTTCCTCTGGGAAATGAACGCTCCCCGAACCGCTATCTGAGCCCGGACATTCCTTTCCCTCAAGAGTGCGAGCGTGGCGCTTGGAGTCTGGACGCCGAGGAGGAGCAGCGGGCTCCGGCGGGCATCGGCCCGAGCCAAAGGCCTTCAACCTCGGACAGCGAGACGACAGAGGCTCCGGCGGCTCGGATGGAGACCCAAGTGGCGGTACCGGAGGGCCCCGGACCGCACCGCCACTTCATCTGCGCCTCGTTCAACCAGGACACCACGTAAGCGACCTGCGGGCCGGGCCGAGCCGAGCCGGGCCGGGCCGAGCCTGGCCGGGCCGGGCCGAGCCGAGCCGGGCCGGGCCGAGCCTGGCCGGGCCGGGCCGGGCCGAGCCGAGCCGGGCCGGGCCGAGCCGAGCCGGGCCGGGCCGAGCCCAGGGTGAACTCCTTCATGTACCTGACTGTTGCATAACGATTTTCAGCCGTATTCCCAGATAACGGTTTATTAGTTTTGTTGACATAAACCCAAACAGTGAAACCAGAGAGCAAACAGAACAAATCTGCAGGGTTTTTGTAATGGGAACATCAGAACCTGAAGATAAGGTGGAGGTGAAGTTGGCCACTGTGTTAATCTTCAGGGCCTGTTGCACATCAAAGTAGTGAATTTATGATCGAACCATGCTGACCATAACATCAACACTCTGGACAAGCTGAGGGACATATGTTAATAACATGGATAAATATGCTTCTTAAGCATTTGTATTTGATTTTTTGAATGTTAATAAAGAAATAAGAGGCAGTCCAGCGTTGCTGAAGTTGTTAAGAATAATTGCACTTCATCCCAGAACCACTTCAGAGTTGTGGCACCCTTTCCAGTCCAAAAAAATATATCCAGTACAAAAAAAATATGCAAATATTTTGGACGCCAAGGACGTATTGCTTTTTTCTTTTCTCTCTTTGTACTGAGTACAGCACCAAACATATACAAAAACACCAA
>CAEGAF010040496.1:0-13649 GCA_903067075.1 Micropoecilia bifurca | reverse complement strand
GCATCATTAATAGTCCTACAGCGACTGAGGACCCAATATTAACATGCAGTTGCCTGTGAACCGGAAGCCGGGAGTGTCTCACAAGTGCTAAAACGGAAGTGCCTGGTATATACCCCATTAAAGACACAAGTTCAAATCCATGCTGACAGTGGAGCTCCTTCAATCAGTGCTCCTCCTCCACAGCTCTGATTGGCTAAGCAATGTAACGTGATCCTCTGCAGCAAGTGATGGCAAAGCGGGGCGTCATCACAACTTTACACAAGTGTGTCTTTACCTCAGTGGCAGAGGCTCCGCCGAACCCCGAGACCGACTCACCGAACCCCTGGGGTTCATAGAACCCAGGTTAAGAACCACTGCTCTTTATTTGGAATAAGGATGTTTCAGAATGACTGAGTTTTTTAGAATCTGCTCCTGGTTCTATTAAACCAGGACCTGATTATGTTTTTCCATCAGGATTACCAAAGAATATAAATTGAAGCATAGCTAAACACATAAAAAGTGATTTATATCGTGCCATTGTTTTGATGCACAGTGAAAAACAAACACTTTTCTAGACTAAAGACAAAGGACAGTGACAAGGGGGGTAAGTAACGGAGTACAAACTGGCAAAGGGCCAATTAAGATGTGAAAAAATAACTGTTATTAAAACATAGTCATGTAATGACTGTAGTGATCATGGTGTAGAGGGAAAGCCAACACACAGCTGATCTCTTTTTTAACTGTAACTCATAGTTTTAAATATAAATTTTCTGTTCTTTTGTTACTTTAAAACAAAACAGTATTTATTGTGGCTCTATTAATTAGTCCCAAATATTGTTACAGTTCTCAGGTTTAAAAACTTCCCAAAGGTGGGATCTCTTTATTTAAATAGATTTAAATATTAACAGATACAATAGCTCCCAACAGCTGCGCTGATGTTTAAAAATGCTAATTTGTGAATCACATTAATTTAGTAGAACAGGGACAATGCAGAATGCTGCATTAACCTTGTTTTTTTAAAGTCAGCATTCCCAGCTATTCACCATGACTTCAGCAAGTTGCCCTATTTTGATATTTGCAATGACAGTAGAACCACAGCAGAAACATCCTGAGGGCAGCCAGTGACTCACTCAGTGGATCCAGTCTTTGGGTAACACACGGCTAAATGGCTACACTTCCCTCAGCATCAGACCTCTCCACGCCTCGGACTGGAGCCGATGGGCTGCTTGGTAAGCATTTTAAACGAAGCCTTGCATCAGCTTTTGAAACACGGCTGACGGCGTGACAGAAGCATGAATAAAGATCAGGTAACTGAAAGTAACCGAAAGTACACTGACAATTGAGATTAAGTTTGAGAAGTTTGAGTATAAATTATTATTATTATTTTTCTTTTTACCTCAGACTCTCTTCCTATCTCGATTTGATACAGTTGGGGCTCCTGCACTTCCTGTATCTGTGACTCAGTGACAACTTTTTAAGCCATTACTAACATGTTGTAACGTGCTTTTACGAGTTGCCTTTAAATACAACACAAACCCCAACATGCTTTACTCCTATGCAGCAGCGATACAGACATACAAGTGTGACATTGTGACATCACACTGCAAAGGCACCCTAGCCATGTACACCTATTTTTTTCTTATGAATGAAGTGAGCATTCAGCATGCATTCAGGAGCAATTAAAAGTTTGAAAATCAAAGTGTCTTTCATAAATTGTTTTTTGATTTTTTTTGCCCTTTCGAAACATGAATACAATTAAAAGTAAAATCAGACACTACTTGTCTAACTTCACAAAATTTCTGCAAACTGAATTTTTAAGCTATGTTTTTGCTGTTTGTTTGGCTGTTGAGTTCAACTTATGCAGCTACAACACAGCACAAAACTGGAAACACTAGGAAAAGTTTTGTTAGAATTCCCTGCACAAATTTAGCATTTCTATTTGGTTTTAAACACAAGTCTCATAATTTCTTTCTAACAAACCTTCAGTCTTATATTTGTCTCCTTAATTTCATTTTTGTTGTGCTCTGCATGTTTGGACTGTTTTGTGTTCTGTTTTCCACTCTCAGCCCAAACACACTGGCCTGATAGCGGCAGTTTAAGGAGGCGGAGCCACTGATTGCGCTCCGTAATCGGTGTCCAGGTGAGGCTGATTGAAGCCAGAACAAAAGGAACCAGGAAGAGGGAGAAAGGGTGGATGTTGTGGGATGTTGTCTAGACCGATCCTGCTACCGAGAGAGAGCGAGAGAGATGGCGTAGAGGATCGTGGCGGGAGGAATCCGCACGCCAGGCGAGGAGCGCCGAGACGTGGCCTATGGCTCGGTGTAGAGGATCGGGGCAGAAGGGAACCGGCCCGATCCTCTGGGTTCGGCTGAAAAGGGGCGACACGCCGAAGAGCTGACGGTGCTGGAGCGTTGAGGAACTCGGCTGGGGATCAGTAAGTGGATGGACCGCATTCATTTGGAGCAGTACAAGTGGAACCCAGCATCTGGATTTGGTGACTTTCTTTTATGGAACTCTTTCATTTTAAAAGAAAAGGACTGTTTTATTGTCGTTAAAGAAGAGTGACCGTTTGTAATAAAACATTTTAAATGTGATCGTTTTGGGTTTTTGAGTTGTTTGCTCTCCCTTGTGTCAGAACTGAGCGTGGGGCCATATTGGTCACATACACTCCAAGTATACTTGACGTTGTTCCTAAAAAGTATGTGTAGTATACTATTAGTTGTAATTTTAAACAATTTAAATACTACTAAAGTATACTAAGTGCAAAATATGTTGTTCCAAAATAGTACAGTTGAAGTACATCGATTAAAGTATGTTAAAATTTAGTATACTAAAGTATGCATTTTTTTCTACCAGGGATTACCTTCCCTCAGCTCTCTAGCTGCTCTACATCTTGCTTATTTACTTATATGATTTCCATCTCACTCATCATATCTCAAAGAAACTCTTTAGTTTCTTTCTCTCACTTTTGGATTGTACAATTGCCCCTATCCTAGTGCGTCTGTGTTTTTCCTTCATGTTTTGTGGTAATAATAACAACCATGAACTGTTGCAAAACAGACAAATGCAAAAAAGCATTTAATTGGAGCACTGTCTTTGCATGCAGAATCATTATTAATCATCTGGAAATGGACCTTCTAACATCATAAATAAGACTAGTTCAAGACAAGAGGGAAAGAAAACAGCTTGTTTTTCTCAGAGGAAAGTTATATATAGGGAGTTTTGAGGTATGTTCTACATCTCTATTAGGAAACTGTTCCCTGCTGAGCCAGGGAATATATACATGAAAAAGATGTGGCCTCACCCTGAGGCGAAGAACTCGTCCATGTAATGGCATGATGTCTGCTGGTGACCTCTGACATTCACACAGTCAGCAGGGGGTAAATGTCCCACAAAAACATCGGTAACACTTTATTTGATGTGGTGTGCATACGACTGGTATGACACTGTCATGATGATAAAACATCTGTCATGAACATGAAGGAGTCTTTATGAATGTCTGTGATAGTTGTCATGAAGTGTCATTCGATGAATAATGACACTTTTAAAGTAAAGTTGCATTAAAAGTCCCAACTTTGTATGATTTTGTAAATAATGACACTTTAATGCAAAGTTGGCACTTTAATAGACTTTCAATGCAATTTCTACAGCAACTTTGCATTAAAATTGTCATTATTTACCAAATTACACTTCATGACAACAGTCAAAGACATTCATAAAGACTCCTTCATGTTCACGACAGATGTTATGTCATGTTTATGACAGTGCCATGTCAGTTTTTTGCACACCACGCCAAAACATCAGTAATGACTTTATGGGGTTTTTATTGGAAATATTTTTAATGTAAAATGTTAATATGATGGTCTAATTTCTGCTAATATTATCATAATCATTCTTTCTTTTATTGTTTCTCCTTTTCCTGGTGGCATAAAAAGGGCTCCATTGCATCTCTTTTACTTTGAGGAAGTTTACTGAGCTGTTTAACTCGAACAGGTTTCAGATTTTTTTTCTACATTCTTTTAAGACTTTTAACAGAACACCTTCCTGGACCTCCCACCCACAGAAAGCAGTCTGTAATCAGCCTCGGAGCTGAGGAACATGTTGCAGCCTGTTCACTCAGACAATGCTTGTGTTTTAGGAGTTGAAAAGATCTTGTTTAAAAGTGCCAAGATGGAGTTTCAGATGGTTTTGAGCAGCAGTGTGCATCTGAGCCAGGGCAAAATATCAGCACTACCTGATTTTTTTTTTTTCACCCCCTGTGAATTGTGATTCAATCCATTTGATTTTGTAAGTTCATCTGGTTTGACCTGAGAATACCCTAGTATACCTTAAAAAATATTCACACCCATTAAATAGTTTACATTTTCTCACCTTACCCTACAAACTTTACAAACTGTATCTTATTTAGATTTCACCTGGCAGATAGATTGAGGGTAAGCAAATGGGTAAATAGTTTTTAATATTAATATTTAATATCAAAGCAACTGATTGCACTGTATCCTCCTGTATTCATTATGCTGGAGATATCACTGCATAAACTCATCCCACAGTGAGCTTTAGCAGTCCACTTTTAGCCGTCCAAAGACGGGAAAGTTAGGTTTCTGACATACCAAACAATTAATTCAAAATTTTGGTTGAGGTGTGTCGGAGCCAGGATGCCTCCAATAGCTGCAGGACAGTGTGGTACTTGAGGATTGGAGTTGCAGACCACTGATCTATGTGGACAAATGAAGTGACTATAAGACACTGCTCAAAGTCTGTGAAGAGGAGATTTTTAGACATAAACTCAAAAGAATTTTTTTGAATTGGTTTCTTGCGGATGTCCTACTCCAATGTTCTTGAGAAGACTTGCTGTAATTTATTATGACCAGAGTCAAAGGCAATGGGAAGACAGATGGAGCTAAATCCAAGTAAATCCTGGAGGAAAATTTGTTAGAGGCTGCAAAAAACCTGAGTGGGGTAGAGATTTACCTTCCACCAGGACAAACACCCTGAGCACACAGCCAGTCTAGGTATGAATATAGTTCAGACTCAGGATGTGCAAAACTAGTAGAGACCAACCCAAAAAAACTGCACAGCAAGATTATTCAAATGACACAGGGGAACAAAATGAAAACATTTCTTACATTTCAATTAAAAATTTTAATTTCCATTTCACAAATATGCAGTGTTCACATGAAGTCTTCATAGAATAAATTTGTGGTTGCAACAAGAAGAATGTCAGAAATAGTCTTCTGATTAAACCACAAACAATCCCATTTTTAATAGTCTTCCAGAATAAATTCTTATTTATGATGAGAAGAGACGACATTGCAGCAATGCCAGCTCCTAAAAAGAAACAATGTGGTCTGATGGAAGAACATGGAGATTAGGACAGAGACCTGAGTCTAAAAACAGCCAGCACCTTAATGAAGAACTGGAGCGCTGACCAAGAGCCAGAGCTTACCAGTCAACATCAATGCTTTGTCAGATATGCCATGAAATGACAACCAGCACCAAACTGGAAACATTTTTCCAATCTCAGTAAATAGCTTACTCATACTTACACTGATACAGTGTACAGTTCATATCCACTTAATGTGGAAAAATGCAAAGCGATCAAAGTGCTCTTTGATCTCTGAATAAAGATCTGCGTGGCCCAGTGACTGATGACCATCCCGTTGGGAAGGCCTTAGATGGAGGATTGAGTTCTGGGAAAGGTCCCGATGTTAACCAACACATTAACAAGATTTAAGCCCATCTACTTCCTATCAAGTTGGACAATGAGTCTTCTCATGTCAAAGTAAAGACAAGCGAAGACACAGTTAGGCAGAATGTTCAGTGTCTATTGAGTGTTAGCTTGGTCTAACAGAAGATATTGCTTTAAACCCATAGCAGAACAAAGTGCTCTCCCTAATCCAAACCCAAACCAAACATTTATCTTAATTCAATGGAGCAGCACTTTGCTCTAGCCAACTTAAAAAGGGTCATTACTGTACAAAGGCTTTCACAATTTCTTTTCTGCTGGTTTTGAAAAATGTCATGATGTGTCCCATTTGTTACACCAAAACAATATACCCTGTAATGATATAATGAAGACAAACTTGGAGAGACTGAGAATTCTAACAAATCCAGCTCTCAAAATACAATATGGCTTTCATTCACATTAGCCTGGTGAAAATCAACATATTGTTCTACGCTTCGCTTCATCCAGAAATTCTCGGCTATTGAGGAACATTTTCAGCTGGAGGCGTTGACAATGTTGAAGTTTTAAACTGCTGGATCTGATTCCTCCCAATTGCTAATGTTTGGTCATGACATATGTAATGCAACTAACCAGAAGAAGCTGCCAAATTTGATGTGCTGTAAACAACCTTGTGGAAATAGGGTCACAATAATCTTAACCAGCAATAAAATATCTTAAACGTTCCTCTTACTTTGACTTTAATTGCTCAGTATTTGGAAACATGGGTAGCTCTGTACATAGACATTCTGCAGAGATAGCAGGTATTAGGTGCCGATATGTGATAAGCCTTAAAACATTTTTAAGTAAAATGCATCTATATTTACCACATATCATATATTAGAAAGTGCAGGCATATTTGAACAGTTAGTTAGCATCTATACTTCTACTCAGTCTACTGTAACCACAGTTACCTTTGGAATGTGTCATGCAACAAACAGCTCTGCTCCACAGCTGGGTATGCATCTAGTCACCACATCTTTTAATTTCAGTAATGAAAGCCCAGAGCTCTGCATAGTTCTAAGAAGAACAGCCGGTGGGGAGAAAGAAAGCATTCTGCTGAAAACACAAGCTAGTGTTTGGCTGTCGTCCAGCAGCATGGAGCCTAATGTGCAACAAAGACACTGAAAAGACTCCCAAATACTCCCACATTCCCACAACCAGAGCCTAGTGGCTCTGGTGTCCCCAGAAGTTCTTTGGAAAGCTTTAAAAGAAGTAAGCGTACTTCTTTGAATGCACCACATTTGGTGGCATAGTGTCCTATAATTAAAAGCAAGATCATTACCATTG
Organism: Micropoecilia bifurca; assembly: GCA_903067075.1. NCBI lineage: Eukaryota > Metazoa > Chordata > Actinopteri > Cyprinodontiformes > Poeciliidae > Micropoecilia > Micropoecilia bifurca. The sequence goes on along the minus strand of CAEGAF010040496.1, from coordinate 6,658 downwards.
TGCATCTGGGCATTTTCATAATTCCTTCACAGGAACCTAGGTGTAAATACATATTTTTAAAGACCAGATTTAGTGATGAAGAAGAGTGGAATATTTAGTTCCATATACTAAAATCAAATGAGCAAAAAAGCATCTAGTGCATAGTTCTGAGACACTAACATGTTCTTACCTGAATATCTGATCCTTTCTCCACTACCAGCTTCTTTGCTGTGTGTTTTCAACTACAACTGTTTCAGTAACTCCACCTCTAAGAGAGTAAAGAGGGGAGGGACAGGAAAGGCAATGGATGGATTGTTTGTCCTGTTGTTTCTGTGGGATCAGTCATCTAAGAGGAAAAACTAAAAAAAGCAACGGATTTGTTGTATTCCCTTTTGGATATAGCTGCCGTTATTTCGTTTTATTTTGCGTAGTTTATGGTCAACTTCCGGTTTTTGATGCTTTTATGTTGATGAGAGAGCTTCCGCTGTTCATGTTGTGGAGCGGCAGCTTGGCAACAGAAGGAACGGAAGAGAAGTTACAGCAGTGTTGTAAAAATGTATCTTATTAGCGGACCCATTACGAAACGTATTGCTATCACGCAGGGAAAACAATTTGAGTTAGTTTAGTTTAGCTATCATCACGTAACCCATTAAACAAAACACAACGCAGAGTTTAAGGAACAACGAGGTGTCATCTCACGCGGACAGGGTTACATATCGTTCAATAAAATCTGAACAGAAAATATTCAGCGAATACATCTGAGCCTCGTTATAATCCCCCTTTTGGCAATTCCCCAAATCAGAAGGTACACTGTAAAAAAAAAGTCAGTAAATTTACGGTAAAAAACGGTAAAAGACCAAAAGTTTTTGACCGTCATATTCAAAAACATTTAATTACCGTAGAAATGTCAGTGTTCAACATTGATTCAATGTTTCTGGCTGACATTGATTCAATGTTTCAATCATTCTGTGCTATCTGGTTAGCAGGTGTTACAGAAAAAAATCTATAAGTTTCAAATGTACTTAAACCAACCTTTACTCTTTTGGAGAAAGCATGAAGCACTGAGATCAGTGTTGATTCAGCAACAGGAAAAAGACTGAAGAATTCACAATGATGTGACAACAAATTCTGGGAAGGGATTGAAGTTAGGGGTTGTCTTTCACTTTAACTGCAGAAAGCTAAAAGTTACATTTGAGTAGCTTCATGTAGGTCTGTTTACTACCTGCCACATATTCTTAAGAAATACAATTATAGATGAGGAACATTTATTGAAATGTATCACACTAGTAAATGACAGAAAAAAAATCTCTAAGAGTTTAGCAGGGTCAGAGGTCAGCCCCTCTTCCCTGGCTATTATGTCCTGTGTAAAAGTACTGTATGATTTTTCCTTCAGAAGGATTGCCTAATGTATCCTGAGGAGGGCATCACCGGCTGCAGGGTCAGAGGTCAGCCTCTCTTACCTAGCTATAGGGTATATCATATTCTGAGGAGGAGTACGAGGTAGGTGTCACCGTATGTTGGCTCAGAGATCAGATACACACACACACACGCACCAGAGGTAGGAACTACATTCCTAATCTAATTCAACATGGTTTAGAATATAGTATATTTATTTATTCACTATTCACTTACAATTATTCCAGCTATCTGTGGTTTTGAATTCGGGAGGAGTTAATGGTGAACAGAGGGAGGTCAGGAGGTCACAAATTTCCCATCGTATGATATATGTGACATGTTTTTTGGGGGTGGTATCTGGTTACAGGATGTGGGGGAGGGGGGCTGATATCAATTAATATCAATTAATCCATCAAACTCTGATTAAAATTTGACAGAAGGTGGTATATATAGTCTGTCTGATAACGTTTGATAACAATAATTAAAACTTCTCAACATTTGAAATTGTCTAGCAAAATGTTTTTACATCAAGCTATATGGCTACTTTATTACTATATGCAGTAATTGGTGATATATTGTTTGCTGCTTAGTATGATAATTTAAAGCAAACACTATCTTCACATCAACTTCTAAGTTATATGAAACTTCTGTTAAAATCATTTGAAGGCTCAGAGTCAATCTGGTACCGGTCCAATTCTCAGGGGAGAAAGACTAATAAACAACTAACAACATAAATTACTGACATTCAATGCAACATAATTACTTAGAATGAGTGATTAAGAAAACACAAACGGCGCAGTTAACCTCCCTACTGGTCAACTTATCTGTGTAATGTAACCAAGGTTACATTAACAACTTGAACAAACTTCAAGGGTAACTTGAGGTTTGTTCAAGTTACCCTTTGAACAAACCTCCAACACTATTCAGAAGAGAACCGGATTTGTTGACTTACTACAGAAGAGTGAGTTAAACTATTTATTGGATTTGTATCTGTAGCAATTTTATTTATTGTTTATTCTCTTCCTTGATTTGATGTACCCCGCACCCTAACTTGAAAACAGAAATCTGTTGTTGCTCTTTAATGTAGCCATAAATCAAACATGCATGGCTACATTAAAGAAATAAGAGGGTTAATTTAATAGCAACAAGTTACTATTATGTAGTGTACCAACATAATTGTGTTGAGATTCAGATATGTTCATCTGAATCTCTAAGCACTCTGCACAGGAACACAGGGAGAGTGTTTGTCAAGGAGGAATAACATTCCTCTGCTTCAGCAGTGGACTGATGCAGAAAGTCACGACAACCCCTGTGGCTTATGCTTGACTGCTAGAGCTCAGACGTGTAAACTGGTCTGCCAGGGTGGAGGCTAGCAGAAGTCCAACTCTAGCTCAAACGTTCTATCATAGCAGATAGGTTGAACAATAATTTTGACTCAGGATGGTCAGGGGAGTGCATTTTGAGGATTTTCATGTAAGCCTAATCTTCCTTCTGATGTTCTCTGTCAAAGGCTTGTTTCTGAAGGAGCAACGCAGGAATTCAGAGGTGACTCAAGGGCTCAGCAAAGCTATCTTAGAAATGCTGCATATCAAGAAAGTGTCGGCGAGTCATCAGGCCAAACCTCATCCTTACATGAATAGGATCTATCAACATCTGGAGTTACTGGAAGATCAAGACTTTGGAAGATCAGATGGAATCCTGGTGCAGAGTTTTCGAAGTGTTGATGGTAAGAAAGATGTTTTTAGTAGGAGAACATTTTAACACAATTATCATGTAAGAAGGACAAATCTGTGGAACTGTACCTCAACAAATAGCTTTGCCTGTGTATCTGTTTGAGACAAGGAATAATGCAGTATTTTACTGTCTGAATAACCTAGGGCCCCATCAGGCTCCACAAGGATGGATCTGGTTCAACATCAGCAGCCTGAACCTGTCCATGCTGGGTGCAGAGTTGGTCCTCTACAGGAAGACCCTCCATTCATGCCCTCTCAGTGTTACTGTGACCCTGCACAGCATCATTGCATCATTGCACAATCTGAATGAAATTCCTGTTCTAGAGGAGAGACAGCTGATGCTGGACCAGCGGCCCTCTTCTGGGTACGATGTTTTCAATGTGTCTGCTGTTTTGGCTATGCAGCATCTGGATGTGGTGGGCTTCCAGCTGAGGTATACAGATGAGAGTGGGAGTTTGGTCCTCCATGAGGCGCTGACACAGAGTCTGTACTGTTTGAGCAGAGGCTCTATGCTGGAACCCTTACTGGTTCTTTACGAAGCACAACCTCTTCAGTTCTAATGACGTTACCTTGACCACAGGAAATTCAAGGAAATGTATACAGTTTATTTCCTCTTGTATCTAATGGCAGAAATTCCTAAAAAGTATATTTTGTTTTGAATGAGAGGCTATCCATTTTTCTGTCATTTAAAATGAAGTTTGGCTTGTCTGAGAAACAAGTGATGAAACAGCCAGCTGACAACATTCAGATAGAGCAGAATTTTGAAAAGAAGCTCCTTCAAGGTTGTAAGCAGTTCATTTTTTTTATAAGTACAGACTAGCTAGTCGTGGAGACTAAAGATAAAGGCTAATCTGAGAGGGACAAAGACCAAGGCATTCTTCAGTCTGAATACATTAGTGGTTTTGTTAAAGCTATTTTAATCATCTTTAAACCATTGTCACAGAACCATTGTTCTCCCTACATGTAACCTCCTTTGTCTTTAACACTGTATAATAAAGCAAAGATGCTCATCTTAAGGTAGTAGTCTGTATTTGCTATCATCAGTTGAGATTTATTTTTTTTAATATTTCATTCATTCAAAGGCCATAGGGGATAAATATGGAGGGGTGGCACTCTGTTCAGATTTTCATTTGCAAAAAAAACTGAAATTTAAATTTCTAAATCAGACAAAAAGTCAAAAGGGTGAGGATTACTCCTTCCTACCTACCTACCTACCTACCTACCTACCTACCTACCTACCTATCCACCTACTTTAAACCACCGGCTTGTATAACTTTTTGGCTTGTATAACTTTTTCCAATATGTCGTGACTGCTCTCTAGTGGCACAGTCGGTAACTACAACACTTGAATCCTGTGCTATGATTCATAGCTTCCAAGTGCAGCAACTCTCAAGGATTGGAGTCCTTCAGTTTCTAGATTTGTCTAGTTTAACACAACTCTATGAAAAGTCTGGATTATCAGCAGGAGCCTGTAGGAGGCCGAGGGAGGAGAGAGTGAAGGGTCCATCCTTCACTCTCTCCTCTAGGACAGAAGAGCACAGAAAGAACCTGGTGTCCAAGTGGAAAGACCCTCAGTTGCTGTAGAGCAGAAGTGCTAAAAGCTGCGCTTATGGTACTTTGTAATAATGGAAAGAGAAATTAATAGGTTTTTGTTAAGAAAACCTTTGAAAATCAGCATAGCATAAATTCTACTTCCGGAAATTTGATCAGTAAAATATTTGTCTGGTACAATAAGATGTTGTAAATGGAAATAATGATGGTTTCTTATCATGATTCTGAGCAGCACAGGAAGCGCGTCAACATTCTCTAATGTGATTGGCCTATTCTCCTATTCTGAATGTTTGTTCCCACCAATCACTGACGACCTTCCCAGCATCGTCACCTCCCTCTGTAGGCGCAATTTAGCCCCGAATAGCGGAGAAGCGCTTCGAATTCTCTGGCCTGTTTGGTACCAGCTCGGCTCGATAGGAATCGGTTCGGTGTCGGTGAACCGGCCGCTCTGCGGGCCGCCATGGCTCCTTCGCGGGTCTGAGAAAGTCTGGAAGCGGACAAAGGAAATGCGTCTCCGGAGCTGAAGCTGCTGCCTGTCGCCAGAGCCTGTGACGCAGGCCGCGTTTCTCCTGCAGCCGCAGGCAGATGAGGCGCAAACATGTCGGGGAATCATTTCAAAGGCCACGAAGTCAGTTGCTGCATCAAATACTTCATTTTTGGCTTCAACATCCTGTTCTGGGTAAGAATCATTCACTGTCATCCTTATCCTCCTGCAGCAGGCGCGTTGGGGGGATTGAACACATTAGGATGGAGGCCCAGATCTTCTTCACTTCATGGCTGGTTTTTAATGTCAGGTTCCCCTCATGTCGCTGCCTTGTTGCTGTGCCCGTGTTCGGCGCTGTTGTCCGGACAGAAGCAGCTGTTCCTGCTCACACGCAGCTAATCGGCTTTTTGTGATAATGAGAGCTGAGCTGACAGAGAACAGCTGAATTAACCCGCAGCACCGTCACTGTTAACCACGCACTGCTGCTCAGCGGCCTTCAGCTCAGTCCAGGGGCGCTGCGAGGATCCGGGGGCTCAGCCCACCCTAGGCTGAGTTCAGAAGAGGCGTCATTGGATGATAAAATAATCTGGACATGTTGTGCCATCTGGGTTTAAAGTGGGGGTTTTGAGAACTGTAGGTTAGAGTGAAACGTAAAATGATGATAAAAATAACTTTAATTGGAATAAGAGCATGCACTCTGAAAGCCTAATTTATTAGGCACACCTGTTTAATTTTCCAACACAAATGAGCCAATCACCACAGCTGCCAACAAACTGTACCTTTGAGGTAAAGATAATTTGCTGAAGTTTAAACTGAGCATCAGAATAACAAAGAAAGATGTTTGAAGTGATTAGTAAGCAGTAAGCAGCAGATTCCTTGATCTCAGAGACTATTCAGACTGGCAGCATGTTGGCTACACAGTTGTTAGCCCTGTTGCCTTAGAGCAAGAAGGTCCCAGCTTTGGGGTCTTTCTGCATGGAGTTAGCATGTTCTCCCTGTGCATGTGTGGATTCTATCTGGGTACTCTGGATTCCTTCCACGGCCCAAAAATATGACTGTCAGGTTAAATGGTCTCTCTAAATCAGTGTTTCTCAACCTTTTTCTGCCCAGCGCCCCCTAACCTTTATCCAGGTCCCTCACCGCCCCCCACCAAAGAATTTGTAGGCTACTTTTCACTGACTATTATTTTATTATTAATATTACTATCACTATTGTAGATGTTTTGATTTTTATGCTTGTTTCTGTATTTATTATCAAAAATAATTTCCCAGAGAACAAAAAAGCCAGGGGAAGAGAAATTATTTTCACATGTGTCTACGAAAAATGCAATGAATGGACATTCAAGTTAAAATCTGTAGGCCTAACAACAGCCAATCACAGTGGAAAAAAAATTCTTATTCTTTGCCATTTTCTATTTGTTAAATATTCCACAAAATGACCAGATAAAAGATGTTCAACATGCCAGTTTAAACTTTGAACTATTTGCAAACGACTGAGCTCTGCAACATTAAAACAT
>CAEGAF010040490.1:0-24073 GCA_903067075.1 Micropoecilia bifurca | reverse complement strand
AACAGAGACAACAGAGGGGACTAAATACACAAGAGGTAATCAAGAGAATGAGACACACCTGGGAAACAATTAACGGGAAAAACGCAGAGATAGGACTCACAGGGAACAGGACGACACAGAAAACTCAAAAATAAATACACAGAAACACAGATCCTGACAGATACCCCGGTTCTTTAGAAAAGGCACCCAGAAAATCATGCAAAGGAAGCTGGCTGGACCATCACATCCTAGTTTCTTCCTCTTGATGGAGGCGTAAAAGTGATGGGTCAGCAGATGTTAATGCTGTCCTGTAAGTAACATCAAATCGATGTGATGAATGTCCAGTAAAAGGGTTTGAATGAGCTGACTGCCACCATTCTTAAATATGGATACTTTTCTCCTTGTTGCCCCATAAGCTTTCATTAATCCCAGCAGTTTGCTTGTTATTCAAACACTTGGATTGCCAGCAACAGATAATGCTTCATTGGAGCTCCAGTTTTCTTTTTTTGTTGTTATTTTATTATTTTTGGCATTGCCACTGCTAGAAATTCTGGTTCAACTTCTAGCACTAATAAGCTGCTTCTACAGAGAGTCCAAATTTCAGCTAGACCAGAGAAAAAAAATGGGAATTTCTCCATGAGCTCGAGACGGGCTGATATAGAGGGAAACAACCAATCAAAATATTATAAACGCCATATTTAAAGTCCTAGAGTTAGTATTGTTTTTGATCTTCTTGATTTAAATCAAAAACACAGTAAAAGCAAAGAATGTCAACATTAATTTATGACCACATAACTTCAATAACACACTCACTATCTCTCATCTTACTGCTGTTTATCTTTACCTCAACCATCACAGAGTTTAGTAGCTCATTGTGCATAGCTGTGCTTCCACAAAATCACCCAATATAATTAACAAGTGCAGAGCGTAACTCTAGTTTCCCAGCACCCCTGGTGCCGATCAGATCGGCTGAAATGTGAACCAGCAAGTTGTTTTTAAAATATTATCAAATGAAGCTTGTGGGTCTTAAGGCATTTGTTTGCAGGGATGTTGGGATAAATGATATGATTTCTGTAGTTAACCTGTCTGCTGATACTGCTATCCTCCACAAAGCATCAGTATGAAGTAGAGGGAGGGCGAAACGTTTCCTAGATGAGACTGTTAGTGGTGTCGTGACGTAGCACTGACATGGCTCTGTGGTTGTGGAAAACTATACCACTTCTGACTCCGGTTCAATACAGAAACGACTTTGGTTGAAAATCCATTTCTTTATGTTTTGAAATCGGTTTAGTCTGATTTTTGTATTTTATCTGTCTGTCTTCTTGTGGCTCACTCTAGTAGTACATGTGTAATGACATAATGTTTACAGAAAATGGGCTTAAGGATGTGGTCCTATAAAACAAACAAAATGTTTTGAAGCTGAGCTAAATATGCTTTGCAGCCATAAACCACGTGTTTTGTTTGTCACCAGAAAAAAAATCTTGTTTCACGACAATCTAGCTCACATATTTACCGGTTTAGAGATATAGGCTATGCCAGAACAATAGACCTAGAGGTTTTCTGCAAAGCAGAGACGCTTGTTCGTGTTGCAAGAAGAAACATACAGCTGCTAAAGCAATCTGGGCCGACTACCATTGTTGTTTTAAAGCTCACTTAATGTAACTGCTGATCTTCTCCACTTCATAGAAACACTGTGTGTCTCTCTGTTGTGTATTATTACACGCCAACACTTGGAGTGGTCGACTTACCCAAAAGAAGTTGTACGTGTGGTTCGATAGCCCATATTCTGTAAGTGCATTGTGGGTTTTTAAACCCACAATTGTCTTGTTTCCTGTGGGACTGGATTGAAAAAGTTTTTCTTTAGACTGTCCCTTGCATCAAGACAATTTTTTTCTCTCTCAAGTCATTGTGGCTTTGAAACTAGTTTGTGTGTGTGTGTGTACATTTCAAACCACTAATGTCTTAATGTTTGCATAGTCTTAATATCTGTAACCTGTGTAGGTTGAAACCTTCAGACAACACAATTAATTTGTGAGTTGCAATAATTATCTTACTATATCAGTTGTAAGTAGTTCTATACCCCATATCTTCTCCAACCCACTTTCATTTAATACCCACAATTTCTGGTTGACTAATCTCTCATCTTGATGTGGCATTTTTGATTGTTGTGAATTATAAACAGCAACAATAGCAATTAAATTTTAAATTCTAGTGTTTAATACACATAATTTCACATCATACATTTAATAGATACCTGCATGTCACAGCAATCATAGATCCACTAACATAAATACTGCTCTTGAAAGAAATTGCAATGCACTTCTCTGGGACACTGATCCTGCAAAAAAGTGGAATAGCACTAAACTGCACACACAAGCTGCAAGTAGTCATATTTTCATGTTTATCGATTATTGATATACTCAATGAAAAATAGGTTAATGGATTCATTTAACTGAATACCTCCATATGAAACCCTCAAAGTTACTTTGTTGCCTTGGGATGTGGCGACTGTGGCCATCGCAGGATGCTGAACTTGATGACATGTTCAAGAAAGCAGCTTATGGTGATTTAAGCTTTGTGCCGTGGTGCATTGTTTTGCTGCAAGTAGGCATCAGAAGATGGATGCACTTTGTGGTTTTAAAGGAGAAGATATGGTCATCAACAAAAATCTTGGTAGTTTGTGGTGTTTTAACAATCAGTTGGCATGCTTGTTATGGATGATGTTTGAATCTGTGTGAATTGCATTGTCTCAGTTTTCTGGTATTAATTGACACAAGTGGCACCCAGTGGGGTCTTCTGCTTTAGACTGTCTACTTCAAGGTGCAGCCCATCCATCCATTGTCTTACATACTTATCGTCTATTGTGTCTATTTCCAGCAGTCAAAGGGCGAGAGTGAGGGAACACCATGGACAGGTTGCCAGTCCATCATAACTGGAGACAGTCGGGACAAACAACCATGCACGCACACCCACACCTAGGGAGAATTTAGAGAGACCAATCAACCTGACAGTCATGTTTTTGGACTGTGGGAGGAAGCCAGAGTACCCAGAGAGAACCCACACATGCACAGGGAGAATGTGCAAACTCCATGCAGAAAGACCGGGATTCAAACCCAGGACCTTCTTGCTGCAAGGCAAGTTGCAAGCTACCAACTGCACCACTGTGCAGCCCTCGAGGTTCAAGTTGTTGTTCATTCATGGATGTCATTCCTTATTGGTTATCATGAGTAATCTTTTAATGTATTGTTCTTTTTTAACCATCTCAGACCTTTAGCATTAACACATGCATTTTTATCCATGCACTGCCACCACAGTGAGCACCATAATCCCATGTCTTCCCATTTTTGAAGCTCATTTTGATGTTCACTTTGAACATCAGAAATTTGTCTTCACCATCTTTGAATGGACCAAGTTTAGTTGCCATGTGATTGACTTCATTCAGATCATCTTATTGATTATTGCACCTGTTGATGAAGGCCCACCAATATTACAATCCTAATCCTTCTTGGAATGTCAAAATAAGTAAGCGCTCAACAACGTGGCTTGTATTTGAACCACTTTAGGCATTTGGATGGTGCGCTTGATTGATTCTACATAAAGCTCAACGCTGGAGAAATTCTTCACAGGTTTAGGTTTCAAGTTGTAAGCCACACCTCTATGAAGAAGAGCCCAGAACCCCTATATCTTAACAGCTTGTTTTGTATAACGTGAAAGGACAGGTATATTGTCAAACTGGGGAGTTTACGCGATTAAAATGGGGCTTAAGTTGCCAATTATTATTATTATTATAATTATTGCTTAAAGGACAATTGGAAAAAAACCTAATAAAGTGGATGTTGAGTGTGAAATACATTGACTCTTGCACCAGACTCAAACATTCGACTTAATTAGGCTTTGACAAATTAGTGGCTCAATTACAAAAGTGCCACAGCCCAAATTACATTCCTTGGAGACCATTGGACCTACATTTGAATGGCTGTCTTTTTAACACATGTACTCTTTTACTGTATTTAACTGTACACACAGACTAAATCAGTGACAAAAACATCAGACGCCACTGGAACATTTCATGTTTTATAATTACTTTTACAGTGACTAAGCTGTGTTTCACAATGCTGAACTGCTTTTCAGTTTTCCTGCATGTTTATGGCACTGCTTTATTTGGGCACAAATTATATGTTTTTTTTGTTTTTGTTTTTCAGAAACATTTTGGTACAGGTTCATCAGTACAATCACTCTCAGCTGCTTTTAGAAGCTAGATGAAAGCCGATGTGGGAACTTTGTCAAGGCCATCGCTGAACAAAGTCCACATCGGCGTGTAACCAGCCTTTCACAAACACGTTTGTCACTCAGAGAGGAAGAACGCCGAATGTCACATGATTCCTGTATGAAAGCGGCTGGATCAGCAGGGGAACAGAAAGCCTTTCAAAGTATTAAAAATGTGCGATAAATTAAATGTTTCACATATAAAAGCCCTGATAGTTTTCCTAGCGATAGTTTAAAACTGAGTGTTGAGTAGGTTTTAGTCCCAGGAGAGGCTTCCTGAAAGTGAAAATTAAAACAACCCAACAGTCTGCTTCATAAAAGATGAAGTTCATATATTACCATTTCCTATTATTGAGTTGGAGAGCTGCACTGCGTTGTCTGATTCCTGGGAGGGGAAAGTAAAGCTAGATTTTTAACTGACATTTTATTTTGTGTTGAAATATTTAAATCAATCTTCTGATGCTTAGAGTTTTAGAATCAGGGCAACGATTATTTAAATTGTGAGTTTAGCCAGATTATGCAGGAGGGTAAAATTTTTTTACTTGCAATTTTTTAATTCTTCAGAAGAGGGCTTTTCTCGTCAGATGTGAACTTTACAGGTTTTGCTAAGCTTTCGGCAGGATTTCTGCTGAAAACCGAGTGCTTGTACAAAGGGAACACAGAGTATTACAGTTAAAAGCTGAGGGTTAACTCTGCTTGAGGCGATGCAGCAAATTTATTCTGTTTTCACACATGAATTTGAGTTTGCTGCATTGAACAAACACTGATGCTGTGGACACACAAACCCACACAGTTTGTTCATTTCCTTTCTCAACATCTGAATGAGTTAAATTCTTGAATCTTGTGGCTTGTCATCATAGCTGCTGAATGTCAAAAATGGATTAATTCCGGGTCTGTTCAGGCTGCATGATATTAGAAAATCTTTTGATGGCGATATTTGTAAATATTCTAATCATACAAGTTCCAATATAGACCTATTCTCTTTTTTTCCTAGTCTTTCTCATCTCTGCTCCCTACCTAATGTGAGCATTTTTAGGCTTTATCATTGTTGTCCAGCAGCAGCATCTGCGGAAGCATCTGTTGCACTGGCTAAATAATCTCAGACTTTAGCTCCTCTTGGTTATGGTTAAAGTATCTTTTAATACCCCCAGAATTATTTTTGAGAAATTTTGTCAGAAAAACTACAATTTATCAACCCAGTATAACTATTACAACCAAGAAGAGATCACATCAGAGGAAGAACTGTTTTTACACTAGGCCACACCTTACTACTACTAGTTATAAAATACCTTCCCCTGCTCAATGTCTAACCTTGTTAACATGCATAGCTGTTTCAATGGGAAGACAAAACCAGCTACATCACAAAGTTTGACAGATGGATGAAATGCTCGCTGTTCTTACAGTAAAAGTATGTTATTTCTCTCAAGTAGAAATTGTGATTATAGCTCTGAATCTGGCCTTTTGACGAGTTTTTAAGGTGTTTTATCTGGCTTAGGTTGGTAACCATTTTAATTACCTGTTTAGAGCAGTGGGTGCATTTTACGGCTGGTGCATTAGTGGTTCAAATCCGACATGGCCGAGAATTAGAAATGTCAAACTTGTTTCATCATCCTCTGCTTCTTTTTTGCGTGGAGTTCCACAAGGTTCTGTTTTTCAGCCATCTTTTATGTTCCAGCTCTGACTCTGTGCTCAGGAAACATGGGGTTTTTTCTTATGTGACTATTGAAAGGCGGCCGCCACTTTTAAGAGACTAGTTCTACTTTTAACATTTAATTGTTATTTTTTTGTTATTACAGGAAAACAAATTCTGCCATTTTCTCTTTGTGTTGGAGAAGGAGGGGGAAATACTTATCAGCAATGTATTCTTAACTATTTGCTTATGTAGGCAGGGTAGAACAAATGATATTTACTCAGAGCTGAGATTCATCAGCTCCAACTAAGAAGGGAGTGTAGATGATCCAAGGACAACTATACATGTTTATGTGTTTTCACAAATTAGCTGATTTTAAAAAAAAATTTATTTTCTTTTAAGTATGAATGAAACATCATCCATATTCTTAGGTAGGAGATGCATCAGTCAGATTTTAGAAATGGTTATGTTCAGCTGGACATCAGGCCCACTGTCCTGCACCTTCTAGGGGTTTCCCTGCTGCCTCACACCTGGCTAAAATAAATTATTAACAGGCCTCTGAAACACTTGATTGCAGCTAAGGAGCTAATTCAATCTTTTAAATCAGGTATGGTGGAACAGAGAAACATTTAAGGCATAATTGACTATGAGAACCAGGGCTAAAAAACACTGACCCAGATTAACTTACTCCAGTTTAATTCTCTCTTTTGACTGATTTGTAGCAGAGCCAGTTCATTGAAATGGTTTGATGCAGTAAAAGTCAAAATATACCTAACAACATGTTCCCATATTTTCCTAATCGATCATCCGCTATATAAATGCTGGGTTTCACTGTTCATTTCTCCATGTTCAAGTTTTACTTGCTAGCATTCGGATGTGTTGTTTAAATCAGTTGTATTTGTTTTTATTCAAGCATCTGCCAAATAATGCCTTTGACGAATAGAAAGTATTTATTCCTGTTCCACTAGTAGAAACATTTGCAACAATTCAGAATTATTACCTGAAAGAGAAAATGCTGAAAAGTCCTGACATCTTATGAAGTATAGAGAGGCAGCACTTCTGACCATTATTCCGTGTCACCAAAGTAAAGCCAGGTCAACCCCAGCAAGTATGTCTCAGAAGGCCCCACCATCTTATCCATTTTCAGCCATTGTTGAGGTGGAGAAACTGAGCTGCCACATGAACAAATCATCCTAGTCTGTGGGATGAATATGCAAAGAGTGGCAGGAGTGTGGGGTTTTACAGGGGTGGCAGTTTGGGCATCAAATTGTGCTGGGGTGTGCCTGACCACCAAAAGTGGGAGACGTAATAATAGGGTAGGCTGTTTTCGGTGCTTGGTGTTCAGCCTTCAGGCTGGAGGGCTTGGCTATTGAGCACTTCACAATGTTTTTATCTGGCTTCTAAATTAACTATCGTATGATGGGAAGACCATTTTTACGTTACTATAATAGTGCAGGGCAGCAGATTTGGACTGATGTTTGTTGTTTATTCCACAGAAGTTAATATGGCTTAAATTGGTATGTAACGTCTTGCAAAAGTATTATTCTTTTCACTTTTGTTCACATCACAACCAAAAACATCTCCACTGTGATTTTACGTGATTACGTGTGTTATCAAAACAAAGTAATCCATAATTTTTGAAAGTTTGTCATGGATTTGTATTCAGTCCCATTTATGAAGATAATAAAATCTGTCTTCAGAAGTCAAATGCTTTCTAGAAAAATTCCTTCTGGTGTGAAATAATGACCCAAAACACACACCAGGTCAGCCATGCTTTGGATCAGAAAGTGTTGTTAGATTGAAACCAGTCAGTTGGAGCAGAACGTAAATGGCTGTTCAGATCTCTCCATTCAGTCCGCCTGAGCGTCAGCTGTGTTGTAAAGAAGAATGAATAAACCTTCTGACGTAGATCAATGATATGCAAAGCCTGTACCTGGATGCTCCTAATCACATGCTTCACATGTCACCTCTGTGCTATTTTGTTTTCATCTGTCACAAAAAATCTCCCAATGAAATACATTGACATTTGTGGTTGTAACATGGAAAAATTTAAATTTCAAGTGTTACAAATACTTATTTAAGGCATGAAGATACAATGCAAATGAGTGCAACCTTTCAAACTCATCCACTGTGGCATAATTGGTCACTCTAGACTGCAGACCTGCTTTTCCACAGTTATTCCTTTCAGAGATGGTATAAAGTTAGACTGTCCCTTTGCCAGGATTCTCAACGAACCAAAAGAGAAACTACGTCCCCACGTCTTCACACCCAAATACTTCCTGTCATCACTCAGGGGAGAGTGTTGCTCTTGGTCTGTCACCAGAGCAAGCAGACCGGAAAAAAGAAGCCCACACATGTGAGACTGTAGAAGTAAGTGAGCACATGCTGCAGGTTTGAGACCAAATACTGTATATGTGGGCATATTGATTTGTGTTTTTGTTTTATTCAATGTTTTGGCACAGAAAACTAGGAGCTTGATTCCCCTCCTCCAAAAAAAAAACTTAGGATTTAAGATTTACAAGCATGCAAATTGTTTTTAGCACTGATAAATTGAAGTACAATTTTATCACAACTTAACACATTTTATCATTATTTACATATGAGGTATATTTTCTCTATTAGTTGCGCTAGCTTCAGTATTTTCAGTCACAGCTAACTTGTTTGGTATTTGTTAACTAATGTTCCTACTTCAATGTTTTTTGGGGAGCAAGAAAAACATGAATAGAAATGAATGTACATGTTTATAGTCACCACTATTACTAATAACTCAGAATCTTTTTGTTTCATATTTAAACACAAATTAAAGCGAATTAAAGGGCTATTTCGGTTGAATGAAATCGTAAGCAAAAAAAATAAATCTGTTACTTTATGCTCTATGCAAGAATGGAAACATGTCACCTCCTTTGGCGTCTTTTTAAAAGGACATTAATAGCTTTTTCCATGTGAAGGGAAATGTATATAACATGAGTCAATGTTGGTTATTAGTTACAATAGCAACATTAATGTTTATATTAATTTCTGCCCACATTTTCATATCTGTGCATTCCTACCAGCATCACATTCGTCAATGTGTCCATGAAGGATTAAATTCTCGCCACTACACTAAAGCAGGTTTAGTTGTCTGTGGCCAGGCGGACTGAAGAGTGTGTTCACAGCTGCATTTAGTTCAGTAGGGACACAATCGCATCACTCTGGATCCAGTTAGTGACACACTGTTTTTACTCTTCTGGAAAAACTGTTGGCGCCAAAAAAAACAGGCATGATTCATGTTGCTTCTCAGCAAACGAGCTAATACACACATTAAAGAAATCGAATAAGGCGTAGTAGTAATAAAATTCCTGTTGGGGAGAATGCTGTACAGTTTCTGCGTATGTTACTTAAGTGTTTCAATTTTGTCCGTTTCTGTCGTCATTTTAAACCCGGTACGGTAAATACACTGTAAACAAATTCTGTCCTTTTTTTTCTCTCCTTTCTTGTCTAACTTTTTAGGAACTGGTGAAAGTGGGAAGAGCACATTCATCAAGCAGATGAGGATCATCCACGGCGCGGGTTACTCCGACGAGGACAAACGGGGTTTCACCAAGCTCGTCTATCAGAACATCTTCACGTCCATGCAGGCTATGATCCGAGCTGCAGAGACGCTGAAGATCTCCTACCAATTAGACTCCAGCAAGGTATTTGAGATCTTTTTTCCCCACAAGCCTCTTAAACGGGCAGAAATAACAGAAATGACTGTGGTAATTAAAGGTCACAAGGGTTTGGGATAAAGCGAGCAAGTTCGCTCCAAGTGTTTCAGAGCACAGCCGAATATTTTTAGAGTGCAGTCTATCTTATTTGGAGCAGCCATCCATAATAACTTCCTGCTGATTTTTACACTTCCTGTGTCCTTGTAGCTCTCCAGAGCTCCATCATACCCTTTGTGCATGTCTCTGTGCTCTCACATACAGTCGATACACACATATGGATGTATTGAAGCAGAGAAAACCAGACTCCGTGTACTTTTTCTATCCGTCATTTCATCTGCTGGGTTTTACTCAGATTCCCTTTTGGCTTGAGTTGCCCCTGTAGCTGTAGCTTTGGGAGCTGGGGGCAGTGACCTCTTACTCGTTATTTATTTCCTGCGAGAGTGACGAGTGGGATGATGCCAAGCCTAGAGGTTGTCACTTTTGTTAACATTCAGAGCTGCAGCAGTTTGTTTTTGTGGCCTTTAGTAGTATTTTGAAAATATTTGATAAAACTTAATTAAAAACTGACCTCTGAACTAAAGTGTTTGATGCTAAAATTTGCTTGGTGTTTAGGTTTCCTCTGCAGTCTGGAAAAGTAGTGAAAAATCTGAATGTTGGTCCAAGATTATATGGAACCTAAAATGAAAATGAACAAATTTTATTTAGTGGTTTGACATAAGAACATAACTTGGATTGTTCCGGGTTTCTGTTGTTATGGTTTAACAATTTATCTCCTCACTTGCCTCTGTATTCTCTCCTATTAGTGAGCATTCTCATCCATTATTCTTAAACGTAAGAAATAATGCAACTAATTTGTGCACTTTCACTTCATTTCACATTATATTCTACATATTTTTTGTCTTTATTCTTCACATAGTGTTCGCTTTGTTGACCTGACAGAAATTACACAAACTCTTCAGTTTGTGTCTGCTAACATGATTGGATTTAACCAGAAAATAGAAAATAAAAACCACATTTGAAGCCTCAGTTTCGGAGAATTGTTGAGGCGAATTAGGCATTTATAGATATAAAGTCTATAAAGTCTTATCAACTGCTACCAGTTGCAGAGTAAAACTTTGCCCAATTACAGACATTTTCTGTTTTTTGGCTTTTGTCTTAACCTGAGTTAATGCAAAAAGTTTTCAAATATTTATTACGGGAAAACTAAAACAACCTGGTCCTAAGTGAAATTCTTCCCACTGTTGAATTATTAACTAAACTGATTAAGAAAAATGTCTTGTGTCTGACAGCATGAAGCAGCATACAGGCCATTAAACCCAGATCAAAATCTCAATCTGGTATAAATGCTGAAGTATGATCTCCATTAGGCCGTTCGTTAATGAAAACCCTTCAGTTTGGCTGAAATCAAGCAAACACAGCTAGTTTTCACAAACTCTTGATGTCTGTTGTCACAAAGAGTGACTCAATTGGTTGTTTGGTTTGGGGGCAATCACTTTTCCACAAAGCACTCGCTTATTTAAAATAACTGCTTTTGATATCTACTCAGGTTATGCTGTGCTGATATTAAATGCTCTCCGATGCTCTGAAACACTTGATTGCCAGACAAAAAGCAAAAACAGAAGAAAACTGTGTGGGTGTAAATTCTCTTTCATAGCACTGCAGGTTCCAGCTCACTTGTGTTCTTATGTTAAAACGGGAAGTGCTTGTCTGGGACAAAGGATGGCACTCGCGTCACACGGGAAGTGAAAATTAAACCTGACAATCATGTTTGCCGTGTGTCTGGTCATTTACGGTGCTTAAAAGGCAGATGCAGCTGATATTTGCACATTTTAGTGACAAAGTTGTGCTTCCAAAACAATTTAGAAGCTTACGATGAAAGAATGCCATGTTATTGCATTTTAAGCAATGAAATGTCTATTTTCTTATTTAAAAAGGATTTGAATCATGTGTTTATGTGTATCTTTTAATATATTATTTTATAATTGTATTAAAAAAGCTTAAGTGGTTATCTGCAGGATGTACGTACCTTTTTTTATTGGAATAATCAACAGATTCATCGATTTACTAAAACAGTTGTTAGCTGCAGCTCTAATTGGTTCTTTCAATGGATTTCATGTTGATTTATGTCTTATTAACCCCTGGGCAAGTTAATTACAGTGGCATTATGTAATAATATGTCAGTAACTTTGTGGACAGTTTTCTACTAGACACACGTGAAAACAATGACAAGGTTTGCAAATTTCCTGGCTTCTTTAGTTTAAATCTGTGAGAGAAACGCTTTCTGCTTAATTTCTTTAAAATCCTCTGTGGGATTTCAGCTTCAGATATTAGCTGCATGCTGAGCCTGGGGTCCAAAAAAAGTGATTGAAAATATGAACTAGTAATAATGAGGACACTGGCTTTTTGTAGAAATCTTGTGTGTGTGTGTGTGTGTGTGTGTGTGTGTGTGTGTGTGTGTGTGTGTGTGTGTGTGTGTGTGTGTGTGTGTGTGTTCTTATTCACATTTTGTTTTGGTTGTTTTGTTGTTGTTTTTTTACCATTTACAGGTGTTTCTGTCTTGTCTTAGCAGTTTTTCAGTAACGTTTTTTTCACCCACTAGACTAATGCCAACATTGTTAGAGACGTGGACATAGAGAAGGTCACCAGGTTGGAGAATCCTTACATAGATGCCATCAAGAACTTGTGGAAAGACCCCGGCATCCAGGAGTGTTATGATCGAAGGAGGGAGTACCAGCTCTCAGACTCCACTAAATAGTGAGTAGAGCAGGACCTCAGCTTGAGCTGGAGCTATGTTGTAGATGCCATGGTAACGATAAATCGTTTTCTGCTGCTTCGCTGTAGTTACCTGGACTCACTGGATCGGATCGCCCAACCAGTCTATCTTCCCACCCAGCAGGACGTGTTGAGGGTTCGAGTCCCGACCACGGGCATTATCGAATATCCATTTGATCTCCAGAGCGTCATATTCAGGTGGTGCCATATAACTTTGTAGACGTTCACATTTCAACGTTATTCTGTAAATCTTATTAATTTAGCGAGGAAAAACTGAAACGTAAAAAAGCTTCTTTTACTACGACAGTTACTTCAAGTAAATTCTTAAAAAAAATAATAAAATAAAAAAAAAACCTCAATAATACCAAATGTGTTATCTGGTACACAAAGGATCTCCTGTAGCAGTCTGTGTTGCGTCAGATCTGAAGCAGATTCCCTGTTATACGAACTGCTACAGGCGGTCCTAACGAGAAGGGTTAATGATGATTATAACTGACTCTTCGGCTGGGTCAGGATGGTGGACGTCGGGGGTCAGAGGTCGGAGAGGAGGAAGTGGATCCACTGTTTTGAGAACGTCACGTCCATCATGTTCCTGGTCGCCCTCAGCGAGTACGACCAGGTGCTGGTGGAGTCGGATAACGAGGTAAATTTCTGGGGGCACTTGGGGACTTTATTTTGATTTGTTTCTGCAAGAAAGAGAGGGGAAGAGATTTCGCTGTAGGAGAATATTGCATCTGTGTCAAGATGTTGAAACCAGATAAATGAGCAGGTTAAATGACCTACAAACTGACCGTTCTCTTTTAACGTCATCTTTTCGGCTAATCACTGAAATAAAGTATCTAACCAACATAGCCATCCTTCTCTTCTCTCATCCTACCTGCTCCCTCTTCTGAAACATTCATTACAGTCTCTTCTTAATGAGTTTGAACACTGTGCTTTAATTAAACTCTCTCTCTCCTCCTCCTCTCCCTTTCTTCTTGTTTTTGTCCCACCTTCACCAAACCACACCCACTTTCACGTCCCCCTGTGTAGAACCGGATGGAGGAGAGTAAAGCTTTGTTTAGAACAATAATCACATACCCCTGGTTCCAAAACTCCTCCGTCATTTTGTTCCTGAACAAGAAAGACCTGCTGGAGGAGAAGATCATGTTCTCCCATCTGGTCGACTACTTCCCAGAGTACGACGGTGAGTAGCGCACCAAACGCCGTCAGCCAACAGCTCATTTCTCAGGTCTTTTCAGCTGCTTGAAAGTTGGTAATGATGGGCCTTCATGTGAAGATTAGGCACACTCACACTTTTTAGGTTTTTGGTCTGGAAAACTCTGAAATCTATCAGTATTTTGAACTCTGAAGAAGGGAAATACAGAAATATGTGTTTTTCAGCAGTTATTTAGTTGTCTAAATGTATTAATTTTTTCTTCCATTGTTTATCTCTCTCTCTCTGTGTCTGTCTGTCTTTATATTTGGACTTCATAATTTTTTTGATGGGAAAACATCCTGTACTTAAAAAAAGTGATCAAAACATTACATGCTATTTGCTCATATAGCCATTCTTACCAGTTTCCTTTAAAATGAAATATTTGAAACAAATAAGTTAAAACACCAGAAACAACTTGATAACATGTCGGCCACAGTGCAGCTCAGCTTGGAAGCCATAATAAGCTGAATGCATATTTTTCTCCTGTTGGATCCAAACAGGACCACATACACAACGATGAGCGTTATGCTCTGTTTGAAAACACGTATCTAACTAGTCATTTAGAACTTAAATTTTGCTGTAAAGTGATCATTTACAGCAGTGAAACATTGGTTTGCTTGTGGACAACTAGACAAACAGCTGTTGCCCCCTGCTGGTGGCTGGATAGAATGCAGGTTTATGTATTTGAGTTGTGTATTTCTTTATTTACGTTTTATTCATGGTTTTTGGTTGTCGTGTTTAAACCATCTTCCAGGTCCTGTGTGAAGTATTCTTTACAAAGTTTTATTGTCTTTGGGACGGCAAACTTGCATTATTATGTCATTATTAATACATTAGTTGAAAAGGGTCTTAAAACAATGATATTGCAGTAATTTCTGGGTCAGCTTCTCATCCGATAAAATTTGTTGTCATGATGTTGCTGATGTTTTCCTTCCTCTGCAGGACCTCAGAGAGACGCTCAAGCAGCTCGAGAGTTCATCTTGAAGATGTTCGTGGACCTGAATCCAGACAGCGATAAGATCATCTACTCTCACTTCACCTGCGCCACCGACACGGAGAACATCCGCTTCGTCTTTGCAGCCGTCAAAGACACGATCCTGCAGCTCAATCTGAAGGAGTACAACCTGGTGTAGAGTGCGGCTCCTCCCTGAAACACTGACTGACTCAATCTGTGAAAAGATAGCTTTCACACACACACGCTTACAAATTATAAGGAAAACAAAATCTAACAGTTGCATAATTTATTTGCCCTTTGTTGACCTCTTGGTGCGCGAGGGGTTCCATTTTGCTATTTAAGGAGCTCCATCGCATCTGCCTTTTTATAAATTACCTTTCTTTTTGTAACCCGCCTCATCCATCATTCTCTCCAAAGGTTCGCCATGAACGTTAGCTTAACAGGAAGTGATGTAACGTCTCTCTTATCAATAGCCTCTTTTCTTTTTTTTTCAGTGCATCTTGTCGGCATGTCTCCTGGAATGTTGCCATAAACTGTGATTTTTAAATTATTCGAGATTGATTTGATATTGATTGACTTCAACCATTATTCTTGCTACATTGCTTTGGTACCATTCAGAGATTTGAGCACATTTACTGCTTATTCAAACACAAACGTGAAGAAGGAGAAATCGCCTGAGCGACGAGGTGTTGAAGATGCCTTCCACAGGCTGCCGGGACAAGAGGGGCTCTTGATTTCTGACGCATCTACTAAAAGTGTTTTCTTTAAACCGTGCCACACCGAAACTTTTCTTTCAAATTGTAATTATTACCGATGCCAAAAACAACTCGAGCACAAGAATGCTGGTGAGGAAAGAAAAGAGCAGGAGTAACAGACAGACATGTTGATCGGCAATCTGAGTCCTGCAGGTTATGAAGTGTTCACCGTCCAGTCCAATCACAGCTTAGCAGTATCTCTGTGTCCAATCACGGCCCGGCTTTCCAGACTGTTGTAGCTGAACTAGAAGTGGAGAATAAATCTGGTTGGTTGCTATGTAAAGAGGCAAAAAAGGGCAGTGTTGATATGCAGTTTGTACCAAAGTAAAGCCCTTCTTGTTTATAATTGGCCCCTCTTTACATGTGACTCTCAATTTACTTTGGACTATATATATATATTTTTTTTTATTATTTCCCTGCAACATAAGCCTGTAATTTACGTTTATTGAGGCATAGTGCAATTATGAATGCTATAATCATTGTACATACATCTCACTTTCTCAATAGGCTATCTGTAGAAATATATATCTATATCTGCATACATATAGATATATATGTGACAGCATCTTTGTTGGCTTTGCAATCGTTACTTTTTGGGCAGATTGAATGTTCAGTATTGAAAATGTGTATCTGTGTAATTGTTTGTCCAATGCCTAACCTGTTTTTTGGAAGAGGAAAAATGTATTTACTTGTTCTGCTTTTGTTTCCTTTCATTTGTCAGATGAGAATGTACATTTTTGCAGGGTTTCCCCCAGTGTATTATAAGCCTGGCGGCCCACCAGGCTTAGCATTGCTTATTTATTTATTTTTTTTAAAAAACGTCTGCATTTTTTAAGACTTTGTAACTGGTGTTTAGATATTAATCTTTCAATCTTCCAATAACACATAATTATCTAGTGACATTTTCAGATTTTCTGTCAACTTTAAAACTAATTTTTTAACTCAAAAACACAACAGATTGCTGGATGAATTACTGCCGGGCGCCCCGACCACCGGGCTTAGCAAGCTTTCTGGGGGAAACCTTGTTTCTGTGTTACGTTGCGTTCATTTCTCATTAAGGAAACATTGCTTAGCTTCAGAATGTGGAACATTAGTATCAGATTAGTGCTAATCAAAGCCGTTTCCTTAAATTTATAGTTTTTTTTCCCTCGTTTTTGAGAAATGGCGACCTGAATCACATCTACGCGACTAATTCTAACATTTGAACTCTTAGCAGGCTTCAGATCAGAGCGCTTTTTTTTCCTGACGCGTAACTCTTTGATTCTGGAGTCTTTAATAAGTATTGATGAGCTTTGGAGCCTCCTCAGCACATGCTGCGGTCCTGAACACGCTTCTCACCCCTTCGCATTAATAGCCAACATGTTTCGTAGGATCAAAACGGTGGAGCCAAGCTGAGAAAGACGGCAGGAGAGCAGCTGAGTTTAAACGTTTTTGAAGACGACTAAATTTTCTGGGAAACTTTCCTGCACACTGAGACAAAATCAGCGTTGAAATCAAGTAATTAATGTACAAAAATTGAAATTGTAAGTAGAATGAACCATTCAGTGGTTCTTTTCAAATTCTTTATTTTTTTTTACTTTTTCATCTTGATCGCCACAGTTTCATTAGAATGTACAGTATTGGTTCTTTTTTTTATTTATAAAACGAGAAAAATACAGTTCACATGTACATATTGCCTTATATTAAGCTGTGCCTCTGAAGTCTCTCACAAAGGCACTTGTTCTTTTTTTGTTTTGTTTTTTTTGTGAGAAGTGAAGCTAAAGCAGCTGATAATGTCTCGTTGTAACTTTTGTTTTGGCTTGGTGTTTTTTTTTTTTTGTTTTTCCACGCTGTGAGAAGCTCTGGGAACAGCTCTGATTTGTAGCTCATGTGTCGTAACAGCAGGACATTATAAGCACATCATCAACGAACTGGAATCACATTTCTGTTCATTTCTGTTGTCGCACCTGATTCATGTCTTAAATGTTTCTACCACAGTGCATTATGATGCATTGAACTGCCTGGCACGGATTAAAACAGCATGGAGGCGTGCAGAATGAGATTTTTTATTTCATTTTTTTTATGTATATTGCCACATTCAACTTTATTTTGATATCCATTTACCACGTCAGCAGTTACAAAGCTACTTTTTGGAGGGGAGGGTTGTGGGGGGATGTTTTAGATGTGGTTAAAAGAAACACTTTACACAGCTAATGCCCAAATCTAGCATTTTGCACCATTTTACATTTATTGGCATTCCTGGCACAGATTTATAAAAAACTTTTAAATAAATGGATGTTTTATGGCAAAGCTTAAAATCACACTTAAGAAAATGGCTTGTTTTTCTTCTTTTTTTATTTTACTTACTTTAAAATTATTGCTCTGACTGTAGATCTGAGCAAGTTTACATTGGTATTTATTCTCTAATGCTGTCTTAGAACGAACACATCTGCCTTACTTGAAGGATGAGGGTTTGCTTGTCTTTCACATTTTGACGAGTGTCCAAGAAAAAATTGACCTCTTTCAGGTCATATCTACACCTCAGTCGAAACGATAATTAAACGTTCCTGAATAGTGCGGAAAATAAATAACAGAAGTTTGTGTGGTTATCTTTGTTTAATAAGGAATGTGATTTTGTTTTAATATAAGGGAAAAATGTGTTTCAATAATTTTCAACCTTGAGGTTTCTATGTAACAGAAAATGTGGTTTGGATATCTAAAAATATAACCAAACTGTGTAAAACAAATCACTATATATTTAAATTTTTAAAAATGGCTTAATGAAAAATATGTTTACCTTTCTCAAGATCAATATCACACCAGACTCACCCCACTGTTTTTAGTTTTTTGCATATTTCCACCAGAATTTTGACAATTTATGTTTGCTGATGGGCCGATAGGTGGGTGGCCTCCTCACCATCACCCTAATCTTTAGCTCTCTCCACAGATTCTCAGTTCACACTCAAATCCAGACTTTAGCTATAGGCCAATCCAAAATCTTAATTTTACTTCCAGTCAAAAGAGGCGTCTTGGTAAAATCAAAACACTCCAAAGCTACAGTATGAATAACTTTGGCCCTTATTTTCTTAATGTTGGATTGTTTTCCTCTTCTGTATAAATCTACGTAGAATAAATGTTTATGTATTTATTTATTTAGTGTGTGAGGTCATGCTACTGTAAAGAAAGATTTATTGCCTTCAAAGTTTTTCAACCAATCGTCACCAGGGGTGCCAATAAGTGTGTTGGATGGTCAGTGGCGCGACTACACACTATTAAGGTGGATGCGAAAACAGAAATCGGCGCCCCCTACATTTAAGGAGGGAAAGGCGCGCTGAAGTGTATGGGGAGCCATCATCGGCGCGTCGCCCCCCTGCGGACGGGGTTTTAGCGCCCCCCTCTGGTGCTGCGCCCCTATGCGTTGCATACAGTGGCGCAACTACACATTATTCAGATGGATGCGAAGACATAAATCGCCCCCCCCACACAACTCCCCAAGGAAAAAACGTCAGGCGCTCACTCGCCCCCCCCCCCCCCCTTCACTCACCCACACGATGTAACAAAACGGGATTGCTCTGTGCAAATATAAAAAGTGTGATTGAAGTCTGTGATCAATATGAGCGATTTCTTCATGTTCGCGTCTTTCTGAGCAGGTTTTCCTTCCTTTGTATTGATTGTTTTTTTTCAGCTGATGCAGACAGTTTGGCCTCTGCTCTTCCGATATCCTGCAGTGTGTTTCAGAGCAGGTCCGTGTGTTTAGAACTGTTGGATTAAAAATAAGTTCCCATGATCTGAAACTCTGTCTCTGACACGTTATTTGTATTCATTTTGTTTTATTTTTGGTTGGTTGGTTTAAGCTCTCCCGCTTGAGATTAGTTTTGAAGCCTTTTTCTATAAAATTGTGTTCTATTTCATAAAATTATTCTTTTTAGTTGAAGCCTTTTTCATAATCTTGCTCTTTAAATCTTAAGGGAAAATGTATCTTTTGTTCAATATAAATATTGAATTTCTTTTATAAACATTCTGTTAAAAGCTCTTGACATTGGCAGAGGTTTGGTGATTGATCTTTGGAAATGTTATAGTTTTCACGCGTTGTCGTTGGTTTCATGGTAGAAAAAAATCATCCTAAATATCACCAATGAATGTTTGAAATGTCACGCTGTATTCTGAATCTACGACGTTCAAATTTCGACTAAAACTACTTTTCTAACATTCTATTTTATTTGTGAAAATCCCCGCAAGGAAGGTCCGTCAGGGTGAAGGACAGGCGGGGTTTTGGCGCCCCCTCTGGTGCGTTTCATGCGCTGCATACCCACTTTTTTTTTTTTCTTTTGCGCCACTGGCTACCGGGAGAAGGTTTTGCTCCTCTGCGTCTCATGAGATGAAGTTAAGACATTAAAGTTATGTCTTCAACATAAAGCTTTACGTCTTGCTGGATCTATGCTGTCACTATGCGCTGAGCGGTGCTGGCCCAGGTGAAAGTCTGCTGCCTGTGAAGACTCACTTCCCATTTATCCTCTTCTATTTGTGGCCGGTGCCACGCCCTCCTGACTGGACAGGGGAAAAAAGTTCAGCAGCCACATCGCTCTGGTTCAGACCAACCGCTGCACTTTGTCCTCAAGGACCTCAAAGAAGACGCGCCTCCATGAGAAGGATTTTCAAATCAATCCGCTGATTAGACACACAGCTGGGAACAATAACATTTTATTATTATTATTTTTATATAAAGGATCAAATCCATTCCTTCTGATGATGCTCGACTCTCCCTCCCACTAGAAGCTGTGAGCCGTGAGAGCTTTTTTTTTCCCCTCCCCACCTCATTCAAAGACTCCAAAACTTTTTTTTTTTAATTATTATTTTTTTATTATTATTTTATTTTTTCCGCCCTAATTTGATCGCAGACGGTTCACCACCATAGGGGCCTGCGGCTCATTCCTGGGGAGGATGGCTGGGTGTTGCGTGTCCGCGGAGGACCGGGAGACCAAGAGGATCAACGACGCGATAGAGGAGCAGCTGCGGCGGGACAAGAAGGATTCGCGCAGGGAGCTGAAGCTGCTGCTGTTAGGTGAGCATCGCCCGGATGAGAGCCGGGGGCCAAACCGGAGGGCCGCGCACTAAACACTGACGGACAAAAAAATAATGTAGAATCAGGGTTTAATCTGCCACGGTTTGAAAATCACACCAAACTGAAACATCTGTTTCATTTGGCTATTAAAGTTCAGTCCAATAAAGTTTTAAAACATTGATGACAATGTTCCGATTTAAGTGGATTTGTTAAAACCTCCCCGTGGTAAGTCAGATAAGTACGGTTGGTGAATTATAAAAGTTTTTTTTAATTATTATTTACTATTACCTCACGGCTTCCTGACCGACCGCACCTGCACACGCAGATTTTCATGGAAAGTTGGCGCCAGACGAACCAACACAAGAAAACACAATTAAGCTGCTTTTAGAAATGCGCGTAACTGGATGAACTATATCAGTTTATTAGAACTTGAAACTTTCACCGAATCCAAAGTCAGTTTTGGGGTAATAAATTAGTATATGTAGCCGTAAAAATGATTGGCTTAACTCCTTTTTGGTTCTGCCGTATTTTCTACTGCTTAAATCACTCGCGGCTCTGCGTAATTACTGTGTCATAGATTTACGCACCATGTGTTTTTTTGTTTGTTTGTTTGTTTATATTTCCTTAATGGAGAAGACGTATAGACTGAGAGGAAGGTCTGTTAAAAAAAGAAAGAAGGTCAGCGTGTTGGGAGAATTTTGGTTTTGCTCAGGCAGGAAGTGGAGAAACGTGGAAGATCTGTTATCTTTTCCTGGAGTGAATTTAGCTAGAAAGCCAATGGCCAATTAGGAAAATAGTTCAGACCAAGGAATACCCAGTATATACAAATAATTTCATATTAACATTATCACCGGAGAAAATATATTTATGGTTGGGATTCTATGTAATTTATGGAAATGTTTGCAAACATGTCTTAATGTGATGCATCCGGTTATAACAACTGTAAGAGTTTCATAAACAATGCACATAGATTTCATTTGGTTAGATTTTAATATTTCTAAAAATACATTTTGCAAGTTTAACAACTGGCTAAAAGATAAAACCTTCAACTGGTTTAGAAGATCGATTCATTCTGATTAGCCAATTTGAAAGTAATAAGTTGTATCATTCTGCTCATCTGATTTATTCTCCCATGTTAAAAAGAAATTACTTTGTGCTTAAGGAATTAGGTCTAAAATGCATCAACCTGTAGTAACTAGACATTGTATAAAATATTTTTTAATGTTAATCACATATTGGCATTTTTGTGTGGCTTATTGGCAACACCTGACTCAGCAAAATAGCAAATCTAGCAAAAATAGTAACATCGCTAAGGTTTAACTAATCTGAAATCTGAAAAAAGATCATATATTTAATACCTTCCAAGTTTCTTTTCATAGTGTGACCTGTCCTCCAATGTGAAGAACAAAAAGGAAATAATTGGTATGTGATTAATTTCTAAAATATTTTTGAAATAATTATAAACTTTCAAAAAAAAAAATTCCAACACGATTAGAAACGTCCACAGAGAGCCCAGCTTGCTAGCATTAGCCGTCAATAAAACAGCTAAACAAGCCACATCTTACGAAAGTTTTTAGTTTTTACAGATTTTATTACATTTCCATTCACATTTCAACTCACAAAAAAATGTAAGCAAAAGGACGATTAAATAAATGAAATGGCTAACATTTTATACCATCCCAAACTCATTTTTATAGTGCAGCTGTTGATCAAGCTACTTCTAATTAGTGCACACTGCTCTCTTTGTCCACTTCTGACTTTCCCATGTCTTATCACAGTGTTTGTTCTTTTGCGCCTTTGGAAGCAGCCCGACAGTCACAGAGACAACAGGTTTGTTGCATCAGTTTGGCTGCGTTTTACTGCAGCGGTGTGGGAGAGACTGAGGGCCACCACAACCCTGCTGCGCATCGGAGCCATAACTAGCTGCTGCGGCCGCGCCTCATGCAAAACTCATGCAAATCCCGCCACGGAGCAGAACATGAGCCACAAGTTAGCGCCCACTGTTCGTTGGGGAAAGGGCCAAACTCTTAAAGCAGAGAGGTGCCCTGGGCAGCTGAACAACAAATGATTAGACATCATAATACTTCAGATTTAAGGCAGCCTAACAATCCCTCTGCGATGCTGACAGGCGCTGCCTTTTAATAGGAAACATGATGGAGTCAGACAAGCTGTGTGAGGAACAGGAAGAACAACTTTCAGGAAAGAAAAACAAAACATCTTCCTAGGCCACTTTTTCAGGTTAGATATTTAATACAAAATAAAAACCAGTGACCAATTATGACTGCAAAAAGCAATGTTTTCACCATCTGAAGTTGTTGCTTTGGACATTGAACACAGATGCTAAGTTGTGCGTACTGTTGCCCGTATTTTCACTCATTAAAACTGGCCACTGATTCTGGTCACCTCTCAGTGGGTTTCATTAAGATGGTCACAGGCCTACAGAGAACAGGGACGGAGTGAAGCAGAACAACAACAACACAATCATCTCTGAAGTAGTTTATTTCAGTGGCATCGTGTCTGAAGAAGCCAAAGGTCGATGAGTTGAGCTTCAGCCCAGATTCTGGGCAGTGCAAAGAAAACGCAGATGAAACAGCAAATCTTACAAAAATTAAATTCAACAGAAAAATACACGTAGTCTTTCATGAAGAATGTGGTATTCAATAAATAATAATAATAATAATAATAAAAAAAATCATTATTAAACATGAAATATCTAAATGTATACATTTTTTTCAGACTAGTGTCCTTTGTTGAACATCAAATAGACAGGAAAGATAACAGAAGACATGGAGCAAATCGCTGGACACCAGTAATCAAACCCAGGACAACCGCAGAAAGGTCTATAGCGTCACACTTTATGCTTTTATTTAATCATGAAAAACACTTTAGAATTTAAAATCTCATTTACAAGACGCCTGCAGCTCAAGACAGAACCGAATAAAAAAAATAACAAACAACCATCAAAGGTCACAAAAAATATAACAATACTCTAAACTAAATGAAAACAACTGCATATGTGAAACTGTAAAATCACATAATCAATCAAAACACGTTAATAAAGGACAATTAAATAACCAGTCATTAACAATTACAATATCCCCCCCCCCTCTTTTGTATGTTCTCTGTGAAAACTGAAAATGTAGTATCTCTAATTTGAAGATTTGTAATTTCATTAAAGATTTCAAAAGACTATCGGGATTATTTGTGCAGGTAAATTTAAATACTCACTTCAAGATAGCTGAAAACAAAACAAAAAAACGTGATGGACACAAACGCTGATGAGGTTTTAAATGTGTGTTTTATCCCTGTACTCCAGCCAGGCCTCGGCCCGGTGGGCCGCCGGGCCATTGCTGCTAGAACTCCAGCTGCACAACTGATATTTTGTCAGATGAATTTATGTAAATCATACATCAGGGGAGGTATTTGTTCTTGGAGCATGGCATGGCTCCGACTGTAGAAAAATCAGTTTGTTGTACTGACTTCGTCTTTTGCATCCTGCATTTGCCTGAAAATCCCACCTGACCGGCGAGTTTCAGTTGCACAAAACACAGCAGGCCTGATGCAGCCATCCAGTAGTAGCTCTTATCACTGGTATGTTAATGCCACGCATTCACACCGACTGTGCTTCACTGTCGAGGAAGTGTGTGAGGCTGTGAGGCTGCGGCACGTCGGTGGATGTGGACAAGTCCTTTTTTACTCACTAGGAAACTGTGTCAAGCAGGCACACACACACACACACACACACACACACACACACACACACACACACACACACACACACACACACACAC